>KN478301.1:0-27549 GCA_000787095.1 Periophthalmodon schlosseri | reverse complement strand
CTGTCAATCAAACCTGTTGCTAATGCTAGCAGGAGTGACCTCGGGGAAAGAAGGCGCCTGATTTGTCTGTTATTAATTTTCATATGTTGAGTTACGGACACAATCGCGAAATATAAATACCAGGATCACGTAGAGCAGGTTAATACAAACATTTTAAGACCAAAATGCCAAGTTTGACAGCAGCAGTTACAGAGAGAGAGGCGACAATTGTAAAGTGAAATGGAGCCAGAATGAATGAAGCTGGGAGTGCGCACATGCTCACTTCCTTTTTTGGAATGCGGCGGCTAGCAGGTTAGCTATGTCCATTTATATAGACAGTCTTAGGCACAGAGCCTATTATTCATTGCAGCTCTACAACCTAGAACTACTGTAAACCAGGACAAGAGTGACTGCTGCTTCAGAAACTCCAATTTTCTCATACCTTTTCTTTAAACCATATGGGGGTCACTACACTGTACAGTGAATACTCTGACTTTGGCTTTTGCCTTTGTATCCTCTTTGTTACACTTATTTGCTATATCACCCCATCCATACACCCATGGATCTACAGGCTTCAGACTCTTTCTCTTCACTCTCCCTCCTCTGCACACAACTCCTCAAACTGTCTCTCTCTAAAACATTACAATTCTGAACATAATAACAACAGCTTTGAGTGAGGAACCCCTTTTTTATTCTTACATGAGTAGATTACATTTCATTGTTTTGATTAAACTTAAGATCTGAAAACTCCTCCTCTGTCAGAAGACTCAAACTAATAAAATGAAAGTAGCTCAGGCCAACATGTGTAAAGCAGCTCTGCAGGATCCAATAGGCAATCAATATGAAGTGTCTCAGCCGCGATTGGACAAACAAAAACAGCGGTAGAGAAATGTGTGTGCCTTCACTGTTGTAGAGGGATTTGTCATCTTAAAGCTCTGTTACAGGGGAACTGATATTATCTTTTGATGGGGTTTTACAAGGTTGGTTTCCTTTATAAACCACAATGCTAGTGGAGGAAGAGTCTGCTCGCTGTAGTGCAGACGACAGCATTTATATTTAATTCGTTGGCATTTCAAACTCATCTATATTATCTAGATTATTAGAGACCATTTCTTAGATGTTATTGCTTTGATAAGAAAGTTCCAAAGTATGGCATTAAACGTATCTGAAGTTACTGTTGAGATCTGTGAAAAAAAAAAAGCTTTACAATGCATCTTTCATTCACAACAAACTTGGTACTTATGGACCCCCCTCAGAAAAGTTAGATTAAGCACCTTTAAATCTTTTTTATGACTGTTGCCATGGTAATTAACAGTTTAAAGGTTCTATATTAACCAAAATTGACTCTGTATAATGCTGGTTACCTCCTCAAAAACATGCCTGGAGTTTTTTGAGTAATTCTTTATTATTAGTCTGTCACCATCTCCAAAGCTCAAAATGCTCTGTTCCACCTTGTGATGTCATGAAGAGTTTTCAAGTTAACAGCTTCTTTTTACATTTTGCTAAGTAGAGATTGGCCATTCCAGGGCTGAAATTATCCAAACGATTCTAGTGAAGGTGTACGGAGTTTAAAAACACAGTGGAGCACTTCCTGTATTACCACATGACATCACAAGGTGGAACTGAGTGCTTTCCGTTTGAGAGAAGAACTCAGGCTAAATATCAAGGGCTCCAGGTATGTTTTTGATGAGGAAACAACATATATATCCCATCATCTAAATGTATAATGATAAAAATGACAAAAAACGTTATTCTTTTTTGCCATTTTGATTTAACAATGTGAAACGGGGCCTTTACCTAGAACCTGAAACCCATGACCAGCAGTGTAATGGCATTAAAAGCATGTGTGTCCTGTTTTCACATAAACCTTTAAATAAATAAATTGCTGCAATTAGAAACAAAGCCCAGTGTGCGTTTAGCCTCAGAGCTAGGACATATTTTATAGGCTCATCCATTGTGCAAACAGAAAATAGATACTGCATTACCATAAGTGGCCCTCATGGTCTCAGCACAGCAATTACATAGGGCCACCAATGCATACAAATGTCCCTGTGTACTTACATGTTCATTTCAAGAACCACTGTGATTAATGGTGAAGTCCTGAACACACTAATCGAGTGACAGATGAAGTCAGCTGTTCTCAGCTGACACCTGACTGAGTGTGTTTGTGTTTACATTGGCTGTAACTGAGTAGTAAGTATTTGATCACTGGGTTAGAGCACCTTCAGCGTTATGGTTTCTTATTCTTTATAAACAAAGATAAGGCAGATATTTTAAATTAAGCTCAAATGAAGCTACCATTTGTAATTTTAACATATCACCTAGAAGATGTGGCGGAAGAAGTACTCAATTCTCTTACTTAAATAAAAGTATACCAGATACCAGAGCAAAAAAATGCTCAAGTAAAAGTAAAAGTATCACATGAAAAAATCGACTTAAGTAAAAGTATTAAAGTGCCTGTTTAAAAATGTGCTTAAAGAGTAAAAATAAAAATTTGAGTATTTCTCTCAGATTTTCAGATCTAATAAAGTTGCTGTTTTTATTTGTACAATTTTGTTTGCTCAAACTACGAACATAAAAATAAACCCCTCTGCCTTTTCAATAGGTCTCAGACAATAATAAAAAAAATACATTTACTTTTCAGTCCAGTTCAAAAATATAGTGGAGTAGAAAGTACAGATACTTTCTCTCAAATGTAGTGAAGTAAAAGTTAAAAGTATCCACTTTAAAGTTCACTTCAGTAAAGTACTACTAGTACAGTACTACTTTTACTTTGTTACGTTCCACCACTGCCTAGAAGCTATACATGCTACTGCTGTCTGCTGTCTGATAGTGTGGTCTGACAGAAGAAGACCAGAGACCACAGATTTCACATCTGCCATGTATCAGTAAAAAAAAAAAAAAAATCAAATAAACTTACAGAAGTTAGCTTTAACACAAAATGATCCAATGTGTTCTTCCACAGTCTGAACCTGCTCCACACCACGTGCCAAACCAGGGATTAGCTGTGTAGACCATGTCAAATAGCTTAGTTCAATTGACTTAGTTTAATCTGCAAATGATTAAATCTTGATCAGATAAAATTTACCTTTGGTAGAAAGTATTAGCAAGAGACTCGCAAACACGAAGCCCGTCTGAAACTGGGATATTTGCTCAACTTTGATGAGATATTCTATACCTCAGTGGTGGAATGTAAAGTAAAAGTAGTAAAGTACTGTACTTAAGTATACATTTTAGGTATTTGTACTTTACTTAAGTACATTTTAAAGTGGATGCTTTTTACTTTTGCTTCACTGCATTTGAGAGCAAGTATCTGTACTTTCTACTCCACTACATTTTCAAACAGGACTAAAAAATAAAAGCATGTTTTTATTATTGTTTAAGACTGGCTGAAAAGGCAGAGGGTTTATTTTTATCAAGTTCATAATTTGAGCAAACAAAAATATACAAAGAAAAACAGCTAGAAAAAAATCTATTTAATTATTTCTGTTGTTTTTGTTGAAATTCAACACAAATCTTTATCAAAATCACTACATTTGAAGCTTTATTACATCTCAAAATCTAAATGAAATACTTTTACTTTTTACTCCTTAAGTACATTTTTAAACAGATACTTTAATGCTTTTACTTAAGTAGATTTTTTCATACGATACTTTTACTTTTGCTTGACTATTTTTTCGCTCCAGTATCTGTACTTTTACTAGTAACAAAACTGAGTACTTCTTCCACCACTGCTAAACATGTACGGCCAAACTGAGGTATTTCCAACATAAACAAATTCATAATAATACAAGGCTAAAAATATAGTAGCCATAACGTTAAGCCTGTTCTTCCTGTTGCATAAGTACTCTATCCGAAGGAAAGTGATGAGAAATAGTGACGCATACATTCTCATGCTTTGTCTAAAAAAAACATATAGAAACAAACAAATCTTTCCTCTGTCACCTCCACGTCTTTCATTCTTGTTATGTACGGTAATGAATGTGCAAAGGTCTGTCGCACCCTTTTGTTATGGTGATCATCATAAAAAAGCAAATATACGCTGCTTTTTTTCTAAATTATTCCTTTGTTTTCTTCCGGGAAACAACATAATAAAAGCCGAGGTGATTTATGACACAATAAGGCAGAAGGAGAGTAGACTAAATGTGGGTTCGCGTGAGACAGATAGCTTTTGAGACGAGCCACCAAGTGTGAAATTTTTAAACTCACTTCCAACTTGGCCGTACACTAAGAAATCATCCCCCATAGCTCCCATTTGTAAAGCGTTTTTAGGTGATGACAGCCAATTGTGCGACGCTCCTCTTCTTCTTCCTCTTCTTCATTAAATGGTTCACTTTGGGGTCCGGATCTGACAGCGGCACCGTCTAATGCCACATAACACAGTCCCCTGCCACTGCGCCCCCAAATTAAGATTCATTACAAAGCAGGACAATACAATGGGAAATGATAGGCCCATAGAACAGTGCAATGGATGATGCTCTGTCTCACTTTGCTTTTATATTACGCTCATATTTTAGCCTCAGCTCTGGAGGTGAGCAATGGGGTGTCAAAAAGCCAGTGGTGCAAAGTAATAACATACTTTTACTTAAATATTTTTGCAAGAAACATTTATAAAGTAAAACCGACCTTATACATATATATTGTTTAAAACTTTTCTTTTACTTTTTTCCCAGTGCTATCGACCATCACGAGTCATTGAGTCGCAATACCACATTCGGGACTGTATAACGAAGTGGACTAAGTGAGTGTGACGCACCCATAGCGTTCGGCTCCAGTCAAATGAAGTTTGTCGAGGCTACCAGATATAGGGGTGAATTTGGAGCCGAGTTTCATATTTGGAATTTCGACAGTGAATATCATAGCAACCTGGAAGCCAAACCGGAGCAAGGCTGTTGGAGGTAACGCCCATTCCCGCTCACTCTTGGTTTAGCAGGGGGCGGGCGCTTAGCCAAGCTGTCAATCAAACCTGTTGCTAATGCGACTTTGGGGAAAGAGATGCCTCATTGGTCTTTTATTAATGTTCATATCTTGAGTCATGGACAAAATAGCTAAATAAAAACACTAAGATCATGTAGTATGGATTAATATGAACATTTTAAGACCAAAATGACGAGTCTGACAGCAGCAGTTATGGAGAGAGGGGCAGCAGTTTTTCAGTAGAAAGTGAATTGGAGCCAGAATCGATGGAGCCTGAACCGTGCCCATGCTCAGTTCCTATTTGGAACACGGCGGCTAGCAGGTTAGCTATGTCCATTTATATATACAGTCTGTGGGTGAAGTGTATTTAGGAACCTAGTCACTGAACTTCTGGCTATTTGGTGAGTGGACTAACCACTACACCACTGACTCCCCACATCTACCAATATCAACATTTTATTACAGCTCGCTCATTAATCTCTCCAGCTCACACAAAAAAACAACTATTTAAAAATTACCTATGTGATATCTGAGACCATTTATTTAAAACTTTTCTCTTAGTTTTAAAACAATAATTGATATTGTAGGGGCAGTAACACACACTCATAAGTAATTGGTATGTTCTTGGGCAAGACATTCGGCCACCTTGCATATGCATGAATGTGGTGTGAGAATTTGTGATTTGTAATGGTCAGAGAGGCCATTGTTACAGATTGCCAGCCGTGTCAGGCCCATGCAGGGCAGCTGTGGGTATAATCACTTTACTTACCACCACCAAGTGCGAGGAGTGAACAGATAATGCAATGTAAAATGTCTCAGAGTGTCAGGAAAAGTTCTAAATCAAAGGAAAAGGGCTAAATCTGATGCATTATTACTAGAAGCAGTATGAATAAGTCAAAGGTTTAACTACATTAGTAATTTATTATCTTTATTTATACAGGGAGAGCCCAATGAGAGCACTCAGACTCTCCTTTTCATGGGCGTCCTGTTCAAATACAGAAAAATACAAACAAAAAACAAACAAAACAAATAACTACCTAGGTCCATTTAAAACATTAAAACAGGTGCACATCTGAGTATACATGTTTATCACCAGTTTATTAAAGTGCATTTGTGGCACCAAAGTATCCAGTGCTGCATGTCCTTGAAATATCTTCCATTTTTCAGAAAGCAAAATAACCAAAAGCTTTTTTCGCATTTCAGTTTTAGACATAGACCATCGTGAGATCTTGTATTAAAAGTTCCCGTAACAATGTTCAACAAGCAAGTGAGATATTCAGGCAGTCTATGAAGCAGTCCCTTATAAATACATTTTATACAGTGTTGTTCTCTTCTAACAGATAGCGATGGCCAACCTATTTTTCATAGAGTGAACAGTGATGGGTTTTAGATTAATCACCTGTTATGAAACAAAGGCCTGAGTGAAAGAGTGAATCTAGAGGTTTCAAAGTAGAGGCTGAAGTTTGCATGTATGTTATATCTCCATAATCCAGTACAGAAACAAAGGTACTGGAGTAATATTTTGTTTTGTACTTTTGTACTCTGGTCTTTTAATACCGTAAGAGCTGTATAATGTTATGAGTCAGTAATAATGACGCTGACTAAAGGTGCCAGGTGGAATCCCTCTCACAGTTTCAGTGAGCTGCTACATGACTGACACAATAGGCACTTTGTCACTGCAGGATCTGGAAATGAACAGCCTCGTGTCAAACACAGCTCAGTGTCACAGAGCAGCATTAAAAAGCCAGGGAGTCTGAAGCTTTTGTCATAGTTTATATTTCAATAGTATGGAAACAGATTACAGATTACAGACTGCTGTATTTTGCATCCAGGATTGCCCATAAAAAAATAGGAATGCTAGATTATATTTCACTTGTTACATAATACGAATCTATCTGAATGTTGGTAACTTAGCCTACTACATTTTCAGTTTTTTATACATTTATTATAATTTTATATCGATCCATCCATTTTCTTCCGCTTAGTCTAAGTCTAAGCAGGGACTCCCAGACTTCCCCCATCCCAGACACTTCTTCCAGCTCCTCCGTTGGGAGCCCAAGGTGTTCCCAAGTCAGCCAAGAGACATAGTCCCTCCAGCCGGAACACCTGCCCAGGGAGGTGTCAAGGAGGCATCCGGAACAGAGGCCTGAGCCACCTCAGCTGGCTCCTCTTGACGTGGAGGAGCAGCAGCTCTACTCCGAGCTCCTGTGTGCCTAATAACTTTATAATAATACTAGAATTTGCCATTTTTAATCAACATTTTTGGAGCAACTGTGTCCATGATTATCCTCTAAGAAAATCTGCCTAATGTCAAAAGAACATTTGAGCATAACTTAAAAAATGGTAAATGGTCACATTTTTATATAGCGCTTTTCCACCTTCAAGGCACTCAAAGAGCTTTACATCAAGGAAGTACTCACCCATTCACCCACACATTCATACACCAGTGTACACAGACACTGGGGGCAAGGTGCGTTAAATGTCTTGCCCAGGGACACAACAACAGCATTCATCCGTGCAAGCTGGAATCCCACCGCAAACCTGTGGGTCACTGGATCTGTGACCGCTCAACCAATGATGTTTATGTTAAGAGTGAGATTCCAACCGCCAACCTTCGGATCAGTGGACAAACGCTCTACCAAATGAGCTCACTGTCGCCCACACTTTATAGTTACTTCACATAAATATCGCTAACCATTTTTGCAGCTTGGAGACAAAAACAAAAACATACGGAGCCTCTCTTTGGTAGTGACCAGCGTGACCTTGAGTGGTGCTGCCCTCGCCGAGCTGAGATTCTATGGCTGAAGGCGGGAATATAATCATTCAGTGCGTTTTGTCTTGGAGACTGTTTTTATTCTGACATTACGGTGAAGGACAAAATCTGTTTGGAGAGTGTTATCAGGTCCAATCCAGCAGCCCTGTGCCTCTCAGTTTTCTACAGAAGCATCATTTATCACGAGCAGATTGATACATATATCTGCTGCCGACACGGGCCGTTCTTCTTATTTTTGAAGCTTGGCAGCCTGTTGATTAGTAGCTGCCATCACTGGGATTTGTGACAATGGGGCCTGTTGAATCCTGGATCAACATTATGGATGGTCATGGAGGAAGCTCTGTGAGTCTACAGGGGCCACAAAGTTGAGTCTAAAACTTTGGTTAAAGCAGAGGCACATGACTCTATTCTTGTTTTTTGGTTGTTTTTTAAGCATTTATGTTTTGGGATGAGTGTTTCTGTGTGGTGCCCAGACATCTGTAAAAAAAATAAATATGCAGAATACTAGCAATGTGTCAAAGGGTTGGCAAGAGCTGAGAACGCCAGCTTTGCCATAGAGTTTTGAAACATACATGTAGGCTGGTTGATGTTAAGCCAATATAAACAAGTGTTATCGCTCGTAAATTTACTGAAGGATGTAGTCAGATTCAACAAAAACACACAATTTAATTCCAGAGGCCTCACAGTAGCTGTATTTTAGCTGTTTGTTTTTCATTTGTGGTAGACGGAGGAAAATGAGTCTGTAAATCTGCCCCACTGAAAACCATTTAGTCATACACCACGTCCACATTAGGCATTTTTGGGTGAGGTGTCTTGCCCGTGGACATGACAGTATGTACTCGTTGGAGCTGAGACTTAATCAATGACCTCCTGGTTGGTGGGCGAATGGGCTAACCACTAAACTGCCACTCCATTTCAGTCCAAATTGTTCTCACTTGATGTCTCCAGCTCACACTCTACCAACTGAGTGACAGCAGCTCAGTTGGTAGAGCATTTGCCCACTGATCTGAAGGTTGGCGGTTTGAATTGTGCTCTCAACATAAACATCATTGGTTGAGCGATCAGAGCCACTGATCCACAGATTGGCGGTGCGATTTCAGCTCCCACAGATGAAAGCTGTTGTTGTGTCCTCGGGCAAGACCCTTAACTCACCTCGCCCCCAGGGTCGGCGTACACTGTTGTATGAATGTGTGTGTGAATGGGTGAGTGGTTCCTTGATGTAAAGCTCTTTGAGTGCCTTGAAGGTGGAAAAGCGCTATATAAAAATGTGACCATTTACTATTTAATAAGTGAATCTAGGTCAATTTAAATGCCTTTATATTTGCTTTGGGTTTGTGCGCAGAGTGCTCTTTTCAGTTTCTCTTAAATTGGCTTTCAAATCCTGTCACCACAACCACCTCCTTGTCATTTCCTGTATCCTTGGCAAGAAAATCGAACCAGGACGAAATGTTTAGGCGGGACAGGGAGGACTCTGCTTTATCCTCAAGTCCTCAACAATGACAATGACAACCTCAAACTTTATATTATAAGATACACAGACTACTGCTACTGCTGTGCCATCCACAGGGGCTCTGAAGGGAGTGGACAAGACTGAAAGAAGTTTTGCTAAACCTCCATATTCAGTACACACACTCCAAAATATAGTCATTTCTTATTTTAATTTCCTTTGCATTACACTTGTTTTCTTTTGCTATAACGATCTAGTTTAGTGTCTTTTTACAGGCAACTCATAAAAACATCTGCAGGGCGACAGTGGCTCAGTTGGTAGAGTGATTGTCCACAGATCCGAAGGTTGGTTCGAATCCTGCTCTCGATGTAAACATTGGTTGAGCGGTCAGGTTGGCAGCACAATTCCAGCTCCCACAGATGAATGCTGTTGTTATGTCCCTGGGCAAGACACTTAACCCACCTTGCCCCCAGTTTCTGTGTACACTGGTGTGTGAATGTGTGTGTGAATGGAAGAGTGGTTCTTTGATGTAAAGTGCTTTGAGAGCCTTGAAGGTGGTAAAGTGCTATATAAAAATGTTACCATTTATAGGTAAGTATCAAGTCAGATAGCCAGCGTTCCAAAAATTTTGCCAAAAAAACTAAATTCCATTGGAGTTTCGTACTATTAAATAGTTTATCTGAATTATAATCTATATTCCAATGCCTCATATCTAAACATTACGCAGATGTATCAAAAAGTAAAGATCTGTTTCAAATGACACACAAAAATAAAAAATAAAATCATTACTTTTCCTGTATTTGGTAAGATTTTGAAATACTTGCTGCCATACAGTTTACCCAATCAATCAAAGTGCAGAATTGTAATCTATTGCAACGGCGTGTCTTAGGATCAAAAGCAATGAGGTGCTGACTGTTTAATAAAACTGGAGCTTACACTGCACTCCCACTTTAACTATGATTCATTACTGTCACTGAGTCTGCTATGAAAATAAAAGGGGTGCCAGAGGACTTGTCTGCTGGATTCGAGCCATAGTAAATTGCCATAAATTGCCTCCTTGTTACATGTAAAGATCTTTTTCCCTTTATTCACACTTGTATTTTGCGGCCAATTAAAATCCATGAAAATAAGGGGTTTAAGGTTCCTGTGAGTTGTTGCTGGGGTTGGGAGTTTATAGACTCAGGGCGCTATGTGATATTTAATAATGCATTAATACGTCTTTTTCCTTACATGGTAATTATTGAGGTAGACTGGCTGAGAGTCATAGATGACATTTTCCCCAGAGAAGCCCAATGCTCATGTATCTTCAGGGCTTCGTCAGAGCTGCAAAATGAACCATTCATGACTCCTTAACACTAAATACTTTAAGAGAAAGGTTGTCATATTCTATTTAGGGCGTCCACATTTTATTTCTGGCTCTAGAGACACTGTTTGCAAGTTATTTTGTACTGGTATTTGCATAATAACTGGTGCACTATGTGGTGGGGGGGTCTGCCACCTCCTTGTTTCCATGGAGATGCCATTGCTCTCCTGGATGACTCCACAGAATGAAAGACAACGGTATGGAGCAATAAAAATGGTAAATGATGATAATAAATGCAAGTTAGGCTTCAATTCACTTTCACTCAAGTCACGCCTCTCTCCGTAACTGCTGCTGTCACCCTCGTCATTTTGATCTTAAGATGTTCATTTTAACCCGCTCTACATGATCCTGGTGTTTTTATTTGGCTGTTGTGTCCATAAATCAAGATTTATTAATAACAGACCAATGAGGCGCCTTCTTTTCCCGAGGTCACTCCCGCTAGAGTTAGCAACAGGTTTGATCGACAGCGTTGCTAAGCGCTCCCTGCTAGATCGACGGGGCAGGCTTCAACAGCCTTGCTCCGGATTGGCTCTTTGGTTGCTATGATACTCGCGGTCGGAACTTTAAATATGGAACTCGGCTCCAAATTCGCCCCATAACTGCTCTAGCCTCGATGAGCTTCATTTGGCTGGAGTCGAACACCATGGATGACGTCACCCTCCCTAGTCCACTTCTTTATATGTGCCATACTGTGGAACATTCAGACAAACCAATAACAACTCCTTGGACATAAGCAGGTAGCTGACCCCCCATTGTAACCAAGTAATATTGTGCCCTGTCAAACGGCTACAATCATTTTATACTAATTTGTAATAACTACACAAAGAATTATACTTCATTAGGCACCTGGGAAACTTAGAACATCTTTTTACTTATAATTACAAACTTTTTCAAAATAAAGTTGTGAGATCAGAAACTCTGCTTCTATTATTTGCAGTAAAATTAGAAACAATTTCACGGAAAGGTAAGGACTGTGAAGCAGACTTTTAGACTCGTCTTGCACATTAACAAAGATGTTTCAAGGATGCGGCACAACTCCCAAACAGAATACACAAGCAGCTTTCTCTCACTCGGGAGGCAATTTGCTCATGTTTTTGTCCGTGATGGTTGACATTGAGAAAAATACATAAACATACTTTTAGCTCGCCCTTTAAACACTGAATATTCTACAGGTGCAAGCTTTTAGAAGTCATTTTCAAACTCTAATACGACTCATTTTATTTTCATGGTTTAAATGGTAAATGGCCACATATTTATACAGTATAGTGCTTTTCCACCTTCAAGGCACTCAAAGCGCTTTACATCAAGGAACCACGCACCTAACCTTGCGCAGCAAGATGGAATCTCACGATATTTGTGAGTTCACAAACAGGAGAATCTTGGCGTGCGCTCGCTGGTGCGATAGGCCCGACAGATGGCTGGCACCAACCACAGAGCAGCAAGTTTGAAGTTTGTGCAGAAGCCAAAGGTGAAGATGGCGACGGATGTATTTCAGCCTATTTTAGCATCAATATGGACTATTTTGTTTATGAAAAGGTAAGCGCTTTGAGCATTTGGGGACTGGGAAGATGTCTGTGGTTTTCTCTCAACTGGATGTAACAAAAAATTTGAGTTTTCATCTTGTTTCACTGTTGTGATGCTTCGACCAATCAGATTCAAATAAACGTCATGACGTTACGCGTTTTCCAATTGTTTTCACTGATAATGTGGAGAACTCAATTCAGAGTGATACACATATCAATCTGGCATGAGCCAGGTTACCACTCCCCCATTTACACACATTCATACACCAGTGTACGCAGACACTGGGGACACAATGACAGGACTCATTTGTGGGAGCTGGAATCGTACTGCCAACCTGTGGGTCAGTGGATCTGACCGTTCTACCAGTGATATTTATGTCGAGAGCAGGATTCAAGCCGCCAACCTTCGGCTCAGTGGACAAACACTCTACTAAATGACCTACTGTCGCCCCAAATGCATCATGTGTCATTAAAAGATCTGCGTTTGTGTGACATAAACAAGAAAGGTGATGTAATGCTTTATTAATAGTGCCACGGTATGCCATTATGTATTTATTTATTTTGGATTGCATCTTCTCTATTTCAAGGGGGTCCTGAAAACATTAAATTTATCTATCACCATGGGTACAAGGCAGTAATGGCAGCAGGCCAAGTCACAGGTCAGATCTGTGGAAGGGCAACTCCGCTCACAGTACGAAGGCATATTTTCCTTTTTTTTTTTTAACAGAAGACAAAACATGCATGGTAATGATTAGTTTGGTTAGATAACAGGATTTTGTTCAAAAGCATAGTTGTAGGGGCCTATATGCAGACATGACAGTCATCTACTAGCCCTGGTTGAAATAACAGAAAAAAGCCCATATTTTGTCTCTCTCTGATGTGACAGGTGACGGTAAAATAAATGGACGCACTCTTAATGCGTTAGCCAATAATGAGCAGAATGTCATTACACCCGCGGGATCGTTTTATATCTCAACAACAGACCACATTTACATTTAAATGCCTTCTGGCTACAGCTATGTCTGAAAACGTGCTGATAGGCAGCTGTACAGACGGCCACATGCATACTGAGCAGAGCGAAGGCGAGCCCACATTTTGATCATTAGGGGGCGCTAAGTGTGTGAGACAAAATATAGAGAGACATTTTTCAATCATGTCTAAGTTTGAAAAAGTAATAACATTTTTACATCTACATGAGTGAATTCCTCTGAATTTTCAAACCAATGAGAGATACCATGGTAACTAGATAGAATAGCCTGTGTGCTATCAATTTGGCAGTGACAGTTTGACTTGAATCTAGTTATATAAAAGGTATTTTCTGAAACTTTTATTCTAAGAAATTCTTTCATTTCACCACCGCTACCACAAAGAAAGACTCATGCACTAAAATCTGTCAAATAATATCCTAAATTGTGGAGAATGGGAGACAAAAACAAACTTGTGTGTTGGATCTTTGTCACTTGGCAGCCATGTGTGTTGGCATCTATATTAAAATCACCTCACCGCTCGGGTAGTTTTGATCAGAATCAGGAAGAGTGACAATTTGTCTCTATGCTAATCTTGGCGTGTTTGCTTTGTCTGAAAGCTAAAGATAAAGACTGGGAGGAAATGACAAGAGGAGAATTGTGAAAAGTGTTTTGGGAAAGTGTATTTTTGTAAAATCACAGATCCAGATGCAAGGAGTCATTATTCTACAATGTGTTTTACTCAGACGTCCAAACGATACAGGTAACCCATCAACTGTGCTTCATAATCTTGTTCTGATGGTAATTTTTTACCCTTCATTTCTGATAATAGGCCTATAGTCAGTCTTGGTTAAGTCCTCCTATGTCCTAGTCCTATGTTAATGCTGTATGCTGTAATGTTCCACTGCGTTAAACCTAAAATACTTTGAATACCTTGAAAAACATGTATTCTTATTGTGAGCGGGGTATCCTATTCATAGATGTAACTTGTAACTTGGCTCCTCCATGGAGATATGTTTACTGCCATACTGTGGAACATTCCAGGCAAAGCAACAGCATCTCCTGTATAATCTCTTAGTCGTCCAGGTAAGGTTCATAGCAAATAAAAGGTTGAATTCAGTTAATCCTGGTTTAGTCCTGATATTTAAACCTCTTTTCTGGGGTAGGGCTTGTGAAAAGTTGAAAGATCACATCACTTGGGAATAACAGCTCCTCCCTCCCTCCTCCCGCTGCTTTGGATCACTGGTCTTCTTGTTGTTCAACACGATTCGGCCTGGGAAGCGTCTCTGCTATCTGTGAGCTGTGTCTGTGAGCTGTCAGTCGCAGTGACCCCTGCCAGACCCCGGACCGTCCTGCTGTAGAAATCAAACGCCTCTTCCTCCTCTCTGCGGGAGGACGGCTGCTGCTGGCTGCCCCTTTGAAAATCCGTCTGTGAAGCCTGACTGAGGGAGTGGTCCTGGGCAAAAAGCAGCACCAAGCGGACCATGCTAAAGGGAATATGAGATTAAGATGATAAGAGAGTGAGAGGGAGTCATTTTTAAAAAGAGGGGTGATAGTTTTATTTAAAGATCCTGTTATAATGCTGTTTTTAAATTTCTTTACTCTGTATTTTTTACAGAGTGATATCAAACTGGTCATCACGCCCTGCTTCGTATCTTGAGCCAGAACCTGTTTGTGCACATGAGTGAAACGAAGGAGCTCATTGGTCACAAATCATTTTCAATAAAGGACATTTTCAGGAGCTCATTGGTCACAAATCATTTTCAATAAAGTGACATTTCTCTAACCTCAGATTAACAGAGTTTAGTGCTTCACTCACTGATTCTGCAGAAATCTACAATGTTTTTCAGTCCCCTGTGATGTTTTTCCTTTCTTTTTTCCTCGTAGGCAGCCATATTTGTTTTGATACGGACGCACCATGCATGTCTCTGATTGGCTAATCACCTGTCAGTCACACCCATCTGAACTCGACCAGACTCACATCTCTATAAAGTACTGAAGAAGTGTGTACTCTGCAGCCCAGGCAAGGTGAGCTTTGTAGCAGCAGTGTCCTTGGGCAAGACACTTCACCTAGTATGAATGTGGTGTGTGCGTGAGTGTTGGCACCGTTGGTGATTATTACTTGCGCCCTCTGCTGGCAACTGGACTGAATTACATTAAGTCAGGCGTTCAAAAGTAGTTCAAAAAGGAGCTTGAATAATGCAAGAGCAGCCTGGTCTATGGTGGTCATGTTGGATAAAATGTACGAATGTTTTGTTTGACAGTAAAGTACAGAAACAATTAATCAACTAAAGTTTGAAATTAAACTAATCATATTCATGCTACTTGCTTCTACCATCACCCTGGGTTAAGTGTCTTCCAGTCAGTAGCAGGAATTGCACCACAAACCTACAGGTAAGGCACAGGTAAGCCAGTGTCTCTCTGTTGCAGAATTAATGTTGCTGTATTTTATTTTACTGTTTCTAAAGCGTAACAGACAAGTTCATATTGTTGACCTTCTGTGGCGTATACACATTCTGCTTAAGGCTTATAGTATACTAGCTCTCTGTCTCTGTCTTAGCACAGCTTCTTCCTTGAATCCTAACCCCTTTCCTGCCTCGAAAATCAATTTGTTATTGATTTGTCAGCTCAGTCTGGGTGGATTCAAAAGTGGGGACAAAGGAGATAAAAACCTCAGGCAAAGTGCTCAAGTAGCTCTACTGTATCCCCAGTAACTGATACTTCTGCACACATGTGAAATCAATAGAAGTGTGAATGACTGACATTTTTAACTCACTGTACAACTGTCAGGGTATAGGCAAAGAAATAGTCAGTTTGGAAAAGTGACCAAAATATTGTGTGAAAAATTTGTATTGCATTGGAAGCAGTACTATTGCCTGTGCATGTGAAGCCTTTTATAATAACAATACTAGTTATTTCTATAGCGCTTTTCAGGACACTCAAAGATGCTTGCAGAACAAATATTAAAACAGTCAAATATAAGACTTGTCCATGTATTTTGCCCATATATTTTCCAAAATATGAATCCTTCAGAAGTGGGGTCGATGTAGAAAAAAAAATCAAAAACAATACCCAGATACTAATCGATACCAAAACCAGTACTAGAACTTGAAGTATTGAGTATTGAAAAGTCACGTAAAGAGGACATAGTTGCTGGGTTTCAGATGACATCACAGTGTTCTATAGGCCAATATTAATTCATACAGATGCGGGCAACTAAAAATAAAAATTAAAAAAAAAGTTAAAATGCAAAATTATGCTGTAATACAGTGAGTCCTTGGGTATACCAGGTTCAACATTTGTTTACCTTTTGGATATTTTATGGCAAAGTACAATGTAATCAATAGGGAGAACTGTCTTATTTTTTGTTGAAATGTTCAGTCTATTGTGTAATGTGACAACAGTGACATGTGAGAATGCAATTCTAACGCAAATAAATAAAAATGCATTAGTCTTAAGCTGCCCCGGGGTAGATTGACACGAGCAAGGCTGCCATTCTGCGCCATCAGGCCCTCTCACCCCCTCCCACTCACACACAATGCCATTTACTAGGCAAGGTGGGTGAAGTGTCTTGCCTAAGGATACAACAGTGTGCACTAGATTCACTGCTGCCCTGCTGAAAATAATAAAGTATTAGAGAGTGTATTTGCTGTGTCACAAACATTAAAACTACAATGAAAATTTCTAAGTGTAAGTTTCTTAAGTGACAGCACCAAGTCACAAAAAGGCCAGTTCCCTTCAGTGCAATGGGATCGTTTTGTTGTGGTAAAGCTCCCTCTAGTGTTGAAAAAAAAGAGTGCACCCTTCCTTAAACCTAAGAAGAAACGACACAACTTTTCAACGTGTACATTTTTAATAATGGTTTTCAATTGGCCTGGGTATTCCAACAAAGTACTATATACACAATGTCCTTTAGGAAACATAAAAAACTTAAAAGTGCATACATGACAAAGACATAAAAAATAAATTAACATGAAGACAGTGAGTCTGATGTGTCTTTAGCACTAGAACTAAAAAAGAAATATAAAAAAAGGCATGAAAAACAATATAAAATCAGATTAACAAAATAATGATAAATCAGTACAATATTTTCTCTAAAAAAGTAGCTCAATTGGCTGCAATGACATTCAAAGTAACGGCAAACTGAAGGTTAAACTGCCGCTTATCAATTTAAGGAACTTGTCATTTTTATCAACGAGGAAGTAACAATATCAGTATGTTTGGTCTTAGTGGTTAGATTTGACAACCAGTAAACAAGAAAACAGGAATGTCGTCATAATGATGTGATTAGAAAACAAAGTAAGAACGACCAGTCAGGGACGTGGGCAAAGAACCATCTCTCCACAAAAAAAATAAACATTGTATTCACAGATGCCTTTATATATTTGAACAGCTTGCTTTAATCCCGTTTGGTAAACTGCATAAAATTAAACTTATTTGTGCAACGTCTTTCTGTCAAAGTTGTAATATTCTATAGAGAATTATAAAACTATTATTTAATGTTATTGCCATTGTTAAACAATGAACTGCAGCGTAAACTAGAGACATATTTAAACAGATGCTACATGTCACAATTTCGTCCAATATTGATTTGCATTTGTTTTTATATAATACAAACATTTAATGTAGTTATGACAGAAGATGATTGGAAGAATCGACTTTGCTGGTGGATACTGACTGTGGAAATAACCTGCAGTTTGGCAGGAGCACCCAGAATGTACACTCAATGGCAAAACAACCAGTAAAAAAATGTAAAAGATTTTACATGAAGAATAATAGACTTGAAGTTCAGTTTTCACTTTACAGTTTCCTTTGTAATGATGTGCAAATTAGGCATAGACTAAACCTCATGCACGCGCTATTCTGTACACAGCTTAGAGCTCTTGCATAGTTAATGAAAGTCATGCATTAGCATCTACATGCAACACTGCATTCTCTCCTCTGTACAACGGACACACATCACAGAAGTTAGAGGGCTGATTGTATGGCATTATAAACCACTGCTTTTATCTCACATTTTCTATTGAATGTTTGACCTGGATTTCAAATTAATGCAGCACATTTGGTTTCAGCGACTTAAAAACTAAGATTTGAGATGGAGTTTTTATTGCTAAATGTTTTGACAAAGCTACAGAGTTGAGACAGCTCTTTCAGAGCCAATACTGCAGCAGCAGGAAGCTAATGGTCCAGCACCAGTGCTGCTCTTACAACACAAGGACAATGAATACTGTAGGCAATGTGGTGAATACACACTATTGTTTGGATGTACACAACTCAAAATCTAATACAATCTGTAGATTTTACTTCTATAGAAAAAATAAGTTTGGAATATGTTTAGTCAGCTACATTTCATGACAAGTATGCATAAGGGGAATATAAGAAGTCTTTTTTTACAATCTCTCTCCTGCGCAAAGATCACAATCTGACAGCCAGTGCGATAACAAAAAGTACAGCACTGCATTTGGCGACAAGTATGAATGAACAATCCCATATATAATAAATGTAGTGTTTGATAGCATTCTGACAAGGTCTAGCACACGTTAGGTACTACCTCACAGGCAAACAGGGTGAAAGAAAGCAGAAGTGTTGTGAATCAAAGTGCCATGCTCTGAACTTCCTGATAAAGAAAGAAAACAGCAGCTACAGGACCCCTGCACTCAACATTAAGCTCTATGAAGCTTTAGTGCAACATACTGAGGACTTTGAGAGAGGGAGATCCTTAAACCATCTGAGACTGATCTAAACCTGTCTGCTATCAGGAAAAGCGATTCATAATAGAAACAATTTGACACATTCACTGATTTGTTTATGAAGCATACTCTGCTGGTATGTAAAGTATTATATGAGTATTGCAACTGCACTTGTCATTCCTCACAATGACAAAGCATTCTATGAATGTTCTGTGTTAATGCATTAATGGTATGTAACAGCTTGTATGCAACTGCATGTTGGATACAGGCAGAGTAAGTAAAGTAGTAGTGCAGAAGATGGGGAAGAACATGTCCAGCGCCAGGTCAAACTGTGAGAGAAGTACCCTAATACAGAAAAACCCTCCTCATACCGTTACATTAAATATCTGTCTCTTTTCTTGCTTGGTGAAAAACTACTATAACTACAAAGTGCAATTAATGTTTCTACTCATGATGCATACAGTAGTACTACTCTGTTTCCATGGGTACTGAAAGGCGCTTTGATAAGACTTGTTTTGACAGATATTGTTATGTATATACTTTATATGTACATTTAAATATATAATTACTGTCTGATATTTCAAAAGTGTCTCATTCCAAAACCCAGCATCTTTTATGAGGAAAAAAGCATAACCTTCAAGAGGCTGTTAATAAAAATACATTTCTATAGTAAATCTACATCGTAAACAAAAAATAAAATATTAAAATCTTTCACACCCCTAAATTACAATCTTTCCAGCCTTCTGTTGCCTGTCCTTGAACTGTTTGTGTGTATTGCTCATTAGTTATGAATATTCTTTTAGCTCTGATAAAACATCTGGAGATACCATATAGCTTTAAAGAGCCAAAACTTTTCAACAGAAACTGGAAAACCATGAGGTGTGGACAGATGCCCGAAAATACCAGTTTAAAAGAATCCTGAAAAAGACTAAGAAAAGATCACCAATTTCAGAATGAAACTCTGATTCTTAGAAAACAACAGAGACATGTCAGACATGTTTTCAGAAATACCATTTCATTGGAGTTAGCACCATTACTTTCTTGGAAATTTAAAGGACTTAACACAAGTTTCTACACCAGAATTCTGCGTATTAAACTTTATATGTGACCTTTTGTTTTCTGCCATAATCATCGTCTTGGACATAGTTAGAAAATGCTTTGATGCCAATATTGATGTATGGGCCAAAACAGATTACAGATCAAAACATGTCTGACATCCCTGCTGCTCTCAGTGAAACGTAGGCACAAAGAAAATAGCTGCTTTATGTTTAACATGGGCTGTATCACTGAGGCCTGTGTGTTGTGCGAGCAGGAGACTGGACATTTGAGGCCAGTTTTCTGGAAGACGCCTTTTTCTCCAGAGGCTTCTTCCCGTTTGTGGGAGACTTGAGAGTGACTTCAGAAGTGGAAGACTTGGAGCGGCCCACGTGGAGCAGGCTGCGGCTCAGGGCGCTCGGGGCTTTGGAAGACTCCTTGCTCTCAGGCTTGGTCTCAGACTTGGTCTCTGCTGTGGAACTATCTACAGAAGACTCTCCTGTCTTCCCCTCAGAGCTCACATCTTTGACTTGTCCGTTCTGCTTGCATGTCCTCTCTGAGGCCTTTTTAGTGAGCACACTGCTTTTACCCAAATCTGCCGAACGCCGGCTCTCCCTCTGCCTCAGGGCACTCTTGAAAAAGGATAGACCCTTCTCCTCAGACTTACTGCTGCGCTGGAGGTCCCTAGTGGACACACTGGGTGAGCGCAGGCTGGTGACAGAGGAGCTGCTGCTGGAGCTGCGCACAAACCTCCTCTCAGGACGAGCCTCTGCATTCTTAGAGGGAGAGGATCGGGGCGTGGGGCTGTTACGCACACTGTCCACCAGGGGGCTGGTGTGCATGGAGTCTCTGCTGAAGCTCCTCTCCACCAGGCTCCTGCGGGTGCTACTGGCGCTGATGGAGCTCTTCTTTACAGTTGGAGAAGGAGAGGCGGAGGACTGGGCCGGCGAGCGCAGACACACCCTGTGCTGCGGCGTTAGCTCTGTGCTCTTAGACTCTTTGGTCTTCACAGGCGTGCTGCAGGGTGTGGAGGGGCTCTTCTTAGAAGTGACACTCTTCTCTTTTGTACTGTTCACTTTTTTCCCCTTGACAGGAGTGGTGGGGGGGGTCTCTGTCACACATTTATGAGATGCACACAAACGTTTCTTGGAGCTTTTTTCAGGTTCGGCCTTACCGTCTTTACTGCCTTTTGAGGTGCCTGTGCCTTCACTCTTTGACATGAAGCCACCGATACTGCTCTTCCGTTTCTGCTCTTTAGAGGGTGTGGCAGGGGGAGGGATCAAGTTTTGGTCTACAGCTGAAATCTGATTGTTGTTTTCCATAGACTCGGTTTTGGGGGCTTTCTTGTCCACTGGGGTGGGGGCTCTGCAGTGCATCAGGTCCAGGAAGCGCTTGTTGTCCTGTTCACTCACGTTACTCTCAATCATAGACAAAGGACTCCTGTTGCCAAAGTAACGCTCGTGACGACTGTAGCTGCCAAAACAGGAGGTGGACACTTTGTCATCGTAGACTTCGCCGATCCTCTCCAGAGGAGGAGAGCAGCGCGAGTCCAGGGAGAAGCGTGAGGGGGAGTTAGACCTCATGTGGAGTTTGGCTGAGAGGGACCACGAGGGCTTGATCCCACTGTCGCTCAGGGCCAACGGACTGGCAATGGACGAGCGGGACAAGACGCTCTGCCGCTGGATACTGCGCACAAACGGACGCACAGAGAAGCCCCCTACAAAACAAACATCACTTTAATATATCAACAACACTACTGCGTCTGTCAGTGGCATACCGCCTTTTCAACCACTTTGAATTACTTTGTGTACTAGTACTAAAATACAGTAACACTTTATAATAACAGCAGCCTAATCAGCCTTTATAAAGCAAGAACAAAGACTTAACTCATGATGAACAAATAGTTTAGTTTGGTTTAGTAACTACTTAATTAATTCTATGGTAACTAAAATACAAAATGTTTTTTTTCTACTAAGACATGCTAAAATACGTTATGGTTCTGATCTAGAAATAATTTGAGATTACGTTGTGATTATGGGCCTCACCATCGTCTTCATTTCTCTCTAGTGGAAACTCGACCGACTCGGCGAGAGAGGCCAGAGAGGTGCGTCGGGAGGAGGCTCCGGAGGCGAGGCTGGCCGGTCTGCTCCCGGGAAGCCTGTTGATCCAGTGGTCACACAGAGAGGAGCTGGTAGAGCCTGAAAAGTGTAGAAAAATCACTTAGCATAATCTATAATAAAAGTACTGGTCAGCATTCTATTATAGCTCAATTACTTTAATACAAGCATAGCGTCATTAACAGTGTAAGATAGATAAACTAAGCTTTTTATATTATGTCAAAATGTTTTCCATGGTTCAAAGCACAGACTAATTAAAAAGGAGGGGGCCGAGACATAATAATTACTTCCACAACGCATTTTATCTACAGCCCACTTCCCGTTTGCGATATCATATTTATAATTATTTATTGCATAATTATAACGTAACACAGTCACAGACCTGCTACAGAGCTGTTGGCTGACCAGGACGGGATGGCGGTTCTTCGCTGGTAAAACAGAATATAAGCCGTCTGCTGACACACGTCGTCGTCTGCTACGGGTGCCACTTCACTGTCGTCAAAGCAGTACCACTGGCCATCCACGGAGTTCTTACAATAAGCTGAAAAAACAAAAAATAAGTTAACATAGCTACACACAAATTCAAAAGCGTATACAGCATGTGATTCAGCTCTATACTTCACCATTCTCTATTCTGTTAAAATGATAGTTTCTTGTAGCACTCCATAATCTAATCTCTTTGTGTACAGATGCCTTGAATTTTCCTCACTGTAACATTTTAAATGCCTTTAAATCCAAGCTGATAACATTACAGACTGCCTCAATAATGTGCACTTGTTTTTCTTACTCTTTGCTCCCTTGTGTTATTTTATTGCTGTTGGTATGTATGTTGTAACTATGTGTTGAACTGCTACCTCTTGTTCAGGACTCCTTTGAAAAAGAGGTTTTTAATCTCAATGGAATTTTTCTGGTTAAATAAAAAGTTAAATAAAATTAATAAAAAAAAAAAAAATCAATATCACATTCTAAACTTGGGTACCAGTATAGTGTCCTCCATGCATGCTCCCGTGGTGGTTGCACACAGCATAGAGGTCGTACAGGTAGTCGTCAGGGTTTCTCCCCAGGCCGTAAGGTCGTCTCCACGGTGACCAGTGTGAGGGCAAACTCCAGCTGCTCTGACTCCTCTTCACCACATGGGGCGCCATGTCCATGCCGATCAGAGGGAACCGTACCATGTTCTGCATCTTCACCCTCCTGTCTCCCTCCTAAAAGAGAAAAAATTCTGTTAAAGATGTTAGGTTTGTCTAAATACTACAGCCGTGTTTAAAAGCAGCTTCAGTTACTTGAATACAGTAACAGTACCCTCAGAAAACATTTGCCCTCCTGGAAATATGAGAAAAGAATGCCATTTCATTAAAGCATATATTTATAAGCATTCTGATCAAATTTGCCTGTAGCCATCTCTGGTCAGGTCTTTAGAACAGAATGAGTAAGTAGCTTATAAACTTATTAAAATATTTTATTTATTTATTTATTAAAATAAAAAGCCATTAAATAAATACTGGCTTCAGGCTGGTGCTTTTAAGGATCTTTGCAGTTTGCTATAGCTTACTTTAAATTACAGTAGTTAATCTTTGATGTCTTTTGCAACCTAGTTTTATTTTCCTTTTCACCTGCGCACTGGCAGTCTCACTTAAGTAACTAAACACAGTGTGGAAGATCTGCAGGTTTGATGCTTCTTTTTAAAAGGTAAATACAGTGTCCAAGTTAACAAATAGATAAAAAAAAGGAGCCAAACTTATGATCTCTTTGGTGCATAATGCTGTGTGCACCAGAGTGTGACCTGAGCGCAACCTGAGCACATTGACCTCAGCAAGCGGACTGTTCAGAGGTGAGGGGAGACCGAGTGCATTAATGCTTTTTTATTTTAGCTATCAATGAAAACGATCATTTAAGTGTGTTTTATATTATTTAATCCGCATTTATAATGAGGGGAGAGGACACATGAGAAGGGATGTGATGAGGATCTGTCAGAGTTACGGGTGAATCCAAGGACAAACACTTTGGAGCCCTGCTGGTCTGTGCAATATAGTTTTTGTGCAATGTCCCAGTCAAATAAATATAGTGTAAGTAGTCGTTTAAAAAGAAAAAAACATTTCCTATTTACTAGTGGTATCAACATTTATTGTGGGCACAAAATACAGCATATAATTTGCTTTTTTTTTTACCTCCCAATTAAGAAAAATGTGGAAACACGTGGATTTATAGTCACAAAGAAATGTGTCTAGCAGCGCCCCCTATCCCCATACCTGTCTGAACCTCTTGAGATGCAGGATGAGCACATCGGGCAGGGTCCACAGGCTGAGTTTGATGCGTCCCTGCTGAAGCTGTTTACAGTGAGGGCAGCGCCAGGCGTCGTCTGGGGCCAGCTGAAACACAGGCCACAGCCCCATCAGGAAACCTCACACGGGAAACTTTCCTCTGTCCACACTCACTCAGCACTGAGCCCAGCCAACACAACCACACTGTATATAGTGGGATTTTCTCAGAATTTATATGGTTTCCAAACACAGAATCAGGAGAAAAATATCCTCAAGACACACACATGAAGAGTACAAAACTAAGCTACAAGCAGAGTCATAATAAAGAGAGAAAAGTAAAATACTGAGAGAAAAAATAAAGAGAAAATGTGTTTTTCTGAATCATTATTTACTTACTTTTAACAGCAGCAAATGTATGTTTAGAAGTAATCCCTTTACATTTGCGTCAGGTGGCACATTGTGGAAGTAAATTGGCTTATATAGTTTGAAAGGAAATAACAATAGAAATCTCTTGTAATAATCTCCTCAGCATCACTGTAGTGTACATGAATGACATTGCCCTATCTGCCACTGTGTTAATACCTGCTCCTCTTTGGTGTAGAGCTGGAAACACTGGGCGAGCGTGCAGGCCTGTGGCTGGTGGTGCTGCTCGCGGTGCAGGTACACGCTCTCTGCATCAGGGATGTACTCCTCCTCTGTGTGTCCAAACAAACTATGGGAACACACAAATCCCCATTCAGCTCTGGATCATGCGACACAGGACCTGCCTGAACCGTGCTTCTGTGTCTGTACAAGTCTATGATTATTTCTGCATGACGAGGAAAATTGATTAGGCAAGAAAATGTATGCATGCCACAGTGATGAAGAAAATACATTAACTTAGAAGCCACAGTATGTGGATTTAACCATTTATGGTCAACAGAGAAACACAAGATTGTTGTTTGTGGCTTTTTAAATCTTCACAGCTGTTTACAAATGTTTAATAGTCAATTAAGTATGTTTACTTCACTGTTCTTACAAAGCCATGAGCTACTGCCACAGACTTTCATTTGGTTTTCCTAATATATTTATTAAATAAAACCAAGTTATTAAAACTTTAAGGTTTTTGAATCGATCGCACTTGAGCCTGATCACTTGATTCACAGTAGTACAAGTATGCATTTTGTTCCTATGTAAAGATGTGAAAATGTGAAAAGAGGAAGGAAGTTTCAATGAGGCTAATAATGAACCCATTTTGTTGTAAACATCTGTTCTATACAGTTACATAAGCTTAGACTGAAATATGGTATGATGAACTCACTACTCCTTGGTTTCTTTGTCCCACTCTACAACAATCTTCACATGCGGTGGTCCCCCCTGTCCACAGGACTTATAAGCTCTGCAAAAAGAGGAAACAAACATTAATTTATTGAGAAGTTTTTCAAAATTGCAGCAATATTTGTGCTGCAAATGATTTGTGATTTAAACTCTTATTGTTTTGGAAAGTAAAGTTAGAGTGTTGTAACTTGTTTTGGAGAACATGAGCTGCTGGAGTGAAGCATGTCAAACTGGCATTTCCACAAACAGCCAGAGTCACGTTTGGACAAGTTTCTTTACAAAGGTGAGGAACAAAAGCAGAGGTCCATTTAAAGGGAAGATTAAAGACCAACAGTGATGTAATGTAAGGTAGGCCTCTCTTGTAATGACGCAACTCTATTGCCATCTTACTCTCTGAACTCTCACCTGTCAAACCACTGTTTACAGAGATAACAGATAAACAGACCTCACTATAAATACCACACGCTTTACAACAACTGATACTATCTTATTTCTGCTTTTGGAATCAAATGTTTTGCAAGAACTGCTCACTGACAGACTTAAATCAATTTAAATGATGAGCATATTTTTGTAACATTACTGATTAAGAATGTCATTTGTCAAAATGGTTTCAAAATGGTTACATTGTGTCAATTCAAAATAACAGTTAGTAATTTAGTAAGTTTAAGTGTCAAGTACTTGTTTAATTAATAAGTATATCATCTATAATAATCGCAGATTTATAAATAATAATATAAATAATATAAAATGAATATGTAATAGTAGTAATGTTTCAAATAAGGATATAAAGTCAGATTTCTGGACTTTTGCGGTTAATTTCACAGTCCGTTCATGTGCAACCAAGACTTTTTCAAACAAGGCATTACCATAATAAAGTCAGACTACTGTCAGTGATAATAATATATTGCCTGATGTCTGTATACAGTCTTACATGGCATTATAAGTGTATAGAATGAGACAAACCTATCCACAGTTGGGTGACACAGCGGCCTCTCGTCTTGAGGAAGGAGGTAGGTGATTCCAACTACGCCAACCACCCTGAGACTGAATGGTCCCACCTGCGGCAGAAACAGCGTGACCTGATATTTAAATCCTGACAGATATTTTTACTTTCTCATAAATGAATCCTCCTCTTACCTGAATATAAACCCCGGGCCTCAGAAGATGTCGCATTTTCTCCAAGATCTCCTTTTGCAGCATGTCCCAGGTCACAGTGCGCTCCAAGTACAGCACAAATGGCAGGCCAAATCTGAAATGTTAGAGTCAGGATTACATAAGGACTATAGAGATACTAATTATGTAAATTTACTTGTACTATAATTGTTTGATTGGCAAAGGTATTGTAAATGTGAATGGAAAAAGTACCAATCAAATCAAGGTAATTCAAATATACACTATTTAGTTTCATAACAAATACGGTAATTAAAACACAAAATCTAGCTATAGATTTATTTTATATTTGTGAAAATATAAAGGTGGAATAAGCAACATTTCTGGTGGAAAGTCTACATTCTGCTTGTCTTCTTGGAGATGTTATTCTCTTACGAGAATAAATAAGTTTATTGCCATCCTGTGGAACATTCCATGGAGACAAAGATGTAGCAGACCCTCCACGATAAAGGTTACATAGTGCCCCTAACTACTGAAATATACTCAAACATTCAACATTTTAGATGCACCTGAATGGTCTGGGGCATTACCTCTTTCCTTGATGCCCAGTGCAGGCTCTGTTACACACTAATAGGATCATTTTCTCTGGTCCAAGGTTTTTGTTTGGCGATGCCGTAAGAGGAGTCATAGCCCCCTGCATGAACGATGGCGTCCTGCTCATCTCTGTTCCATACTTAAAGTTATTATGATTCAGGTTTGCCAGAAGACTCCCTGAAAAAGAACATAATGAGGAATACTGATTTTGTCCCGTCCAAGTAATACTGTATTGAAGTGATTTAAAAGCATTAAAATATATTCCATTTTGTTACCTCTTTTGTGACGGATGTTTTCCAGTTTGAAGGTCTCCGGTGTTTCAAAGGCAAAGATGGAATCACTTTCTTGAATGATGTTAAGATCGTGTTCGTCATCACAAAATGAGCGGTGGAAACCGTCATAATACATCTCAGTCAAAACAAACTGGAAAATCAAAAATGTATGGTCAAAAACTAAAA
>JACM01069192.1:0-21299 GCA_000787095.1 Periophthalmodon schlosseri | reverse complement strand
AGACGGTTGAATAAATAACTTCTATGAGTCTATATAGACTCCAAATGTTACATTCTGCTATTTATTTATTGTAGTTTGTGTTTCTAACCATATTGTCCATTTAAAATATTTTTTGGGGGGATAATCCTGTATTAGGGTTATTGTGTCAGTGGCCCTAAATGAGTTTCAATATTATTGTTTATCGTCTATATTTTCTTCAACAATATATCGTACTTAAAAATTCTGTGACAGACTTAATGACAAATACTTTTTGTATTGTTTTGTTTTTTGACTTTGGCAATAGACTATTTCATTTAAAACAGTGCAGACTGCTTCTGTCTGTTCCCAAGCCTTGGATTAGAGAAAAGGAAAGGAAGTCAGTTAAACCCTAACGGCCTGAGAAGATTAATTGCTTTTACGACTGGATAATAGGGCTGCAAAACAATATATCGCAAATATCAAAGCCCAACGGGTGCAATGATTTAAATAATAAAATGTCCTCTGCAAAGAAAAATATATTGTGTCCTCTTGGTGTACCTGTAGTTTTGTGTAGTGTTCCGAAATGCATGGGACTTTTGTATTATCTTATCAGTTTATATTCCAGTCGTTTTTTTCAACATATATCACAACCTACCAGATAAGTAATGAAACACAAATCATTACAAAAATCATTGTATGCAGTGTATGGCATAATGAGGATGACTCCAAATGAACCTGAACATGTGCTTCCGTCTTTGGCATTTCAGAGAATAGCCAATAGAGAGCGTGCACAAAAATAAACTATACCACAAGGCCCCAGTCCGCAGGTGTCTGTTCAACCCGTAAATACTCTCCCTGGAGATTTCTGGCAAGGTCTTACAAAACACAATCTTTTTACTACCTCTTCATTGTATTGCTTCACCTACGCAGTGTCCCGAATCCACCTTTACTGCTACTGTGGGGACTGAGGGAACACCAAAGCTGACTTTTGACCTGAGTCTCTCTCTCCCTCACTACACTACACACGTTGTGAAGATCTGGTGGTATAAAATGATCAGCGCGCGGGATTTGCAGGTTAAGGATGCTTAAGAATAGGGCTTTTAATGTCATGACGTCACATTAATTAGTGGCCACTTTGATCCCTTCAGCTCCTAAGCCCTGCTCTGCTCGCTGAGACTGTCTGCGCACACGAGATGATGCCTTAGTGGTTATCCAGGGACCGTGGAAGACCCACTGCACGTTTACCTGTAGGGTCACTGCTTTTCCACGCATTTTCAGGTGATGTTATTGTAAAAAGGGATACAACTAAAGAAAGGGGATTGCTAAAGTTGTCAAAATGGCCGACAAGGATAGTGTGGAGAAGTACCTGGAGAACAACCCTCAGTTCGCCAAAGAGTATTTTGACAAGAAGATTCGCGCCGAGGCCCTCACCGCAGCCTTCAACACCAACCTCGACGTAAAGGACACCGCATCGTTCAAGGATGTTAACTCCATTCAGGAATCTGCAATCATCTTCGACCTGGTCAAAGAGCTGCAAAAACCGGGGGATATGGAGCAGTCTCTACACAAAGTCCTTCAGAGAATTGCGCTGATCATCCAAGCGGACCGGGTCAGCTTTTACGCGCTACGGGCACGGAACGGAACCCCCGAGCTGGCCACGAGTCTCTTTGACGTGACTCCCACGTCTAAATATGACAGTAACATAGTGCACCCTCTGGCTGAGATCGTGTTTCCAGTGGACATCGGTATCGTGGGCTTCACCGCGCACAGCAAAAAGCCCCAAAATGTACCTGACGTCACAAAGGTGAGCCTAATTAGACAACTTTACCTTAACACTTTTTAAGCACAAAAGCATACAGGAAACTGGTTGAAAGTCTGTTGGCTAATAAAGTAAAGAATAACTTGAACTTTAATCTTTTGAGTTCCTCTCTGGTGCAAAATTAGCTGGGGCATGGCAGCCAATTAAATGTCAACAAGATAATTGACCAATACAGACTTGTCATATTAACTAATTATAGAATGACCTGATTTTAATTGTCCCTATTTGTAGCCTATTTAAACATGTTTCTAAAATTGTAAGTACATAATTATAAAGTATAATAAATATAGGTTAATTCCAATAAAAATATAATAATAGGCTTTATGTAGGATTTTCAGTTATCATTTAGAATCTGGTTTGCCTGTAGTTTTATTTAGGCCTGTTACTTGATAAAGCCCATCCCCATCTGACAAATCTGGAAAAAAAATAGCAATAGTGAATACCATATAGGCTCACAGTGGAGTTACAGCTGTTGATGTGTACTTTTATTGTTCATCCTAAACTCATTTCTGTTTTTGTTCCTGAAACAGAACCCAAAATTCAGTGACTTTGTGGACAAACAGACCGGATACAAGACCAAAAACCTGCTCAGTTTCCCTCTCATGGCTGAAAAAGAGTGCCTTGGTGTCGTCATGGTGCTTAACAAAATCGGAGCTGATGCTTTCACTGCAGAAGATGAGGCGGTAAGGAATCACACTGTAATTAATGCACACAGATACAGAGACCGGCCATAACATTACCACTGACAGGGAGTTCACCTTAGCACCTAATTGTGGATTAAGCAGGAAGAGAACACTTTGACCTGAAGGATATTTTCATTCAACAGATAAGGGAAAAATTGACATTATTGTCTTTGTAAGTAGCATTTGGAAAACTACGGTTCTTGTTGGATTTTCAAAAGCATATGTTATCTATATCTATAAAGCGTGTTCCAAGGAATTAACGTTAGTGAATAGGCTGCACACAAGAAGGGAATTCTACACCAGCCCATGTGTGCAACTTTCACTCAAGTAGCTTCCAATGGTAGTTTTATAGAAAGTTGCCAGAATACCCAGTTTTGTTTGTTGTTTTTGGGACAGCTAATAAGCAAAGGTGGTAGTGCTTTATTTGCATAGAGTAACTTTAGGAGAAGTCTGGGGTTGCTTAGGCTACAGACAAGGACATTGGCTGGTAATGAGATTAGTGGTTGAAATAGAACTTGATACTGTTCTATTAGAAAGTATAGACTTGGATCCCTTCTCAGGATGTGCAAATAATAAGCAAGCAATTTCAGGGTCAGTGTTTTTGTATTCACATAAATGAATTGAAAACCGGAGTTAAAGAAAAGCAAGAGAAGGTTCAGTGTGCATTATTCAGAAGGCATTGACATAAACAGCATATAAGCCACATTATAAAGTCTAATGCAGTGTACCTATTAAAAATGCTAGGTCCGATATTGACTGACAATGTTGTTTTTAAAGAAGCTTGTTTATTGTTGAGAGTAATAGTTGATTTGTGTGGATTGTCACAGATTCAAAAATGCTAATATTCTTGGAGAGAAATGCTTTGTTTGTGTGTTTCATCTTCCTGTTAGATGCAACATTTTGAGAACTTCAAAAGATATAATATTTTATTTTAAATTGTTAATCACTATAACAATGGCCCTAGATTCGCATCATTCTGAAACCCATGGATAGACACCAAGCTGATGGAATGTATACTTAAATAAGTCCTATAGGTAGAACATAAATAATACTTCCTGCTTTGTTGACTCTATTCTGAACCTGCAAATTAGTCCAACATTTGAATTCCCTGTATGTGTTTTCAGCCTATAAAAGTGCTAACTTGTCTGTTTACACATTTCTTTGTTACATGCTAATTAACTTGTCATGTCTGCAGCTGTTCCACAAGTACATGAGTTTTGCCCAAGTGATCGCGCTGCAGCACCACACCGCCTACATGTTCAATGTGGAGTCCAGGAGGAGTCAGGTACACAGTGTACCAATATGCCGTAGCTCCTCCGGATGTGTCTGTATACCCTAGGTAACACTAGAGCCTGTAGAAATGCATTAGCATGTATTGTTGTGTGAGATAGTCTTCTGCTCTACAAATTCCAATAATAATGCCAATATTTTGCAAATAGTAATACTGTTATTTAAGTAACATTTTTGTACCTTGTACTTTATGTGTGATTTTATATAACGTATAGCCTATACACACAGTATATGTTTGAAAGTACTAGTAGTTTTAAAGCCCAGTGGTTGGAGTAACAGTTGTACCACTGATTATTGTCGCATTATAGCATCCAGTACTTTGCTGGATTTCACATCAAAACATTCTCCTGGCCACTAATATTTAATACTGATGGGGGAAGTTAAAATTCATGTTGTAGTCACTAATAGAAATGATCATGTTCAACATTTGTGAATTTACTTTTTGGATATGTCATGGCAAAATATAATAGTATCAATAGGGAAAACTGGTTCTTGCCCCCCATCTTAGAGTATGACATCATTACATCCTAGAATCTGAAAACAAACAGTATTAACACCAAAAGAAGCACTTACACAATTCTCACTTTGACTTGAGTAATACTGTTTTGAAGTACTTTTTTACTTTGTCACTTCTAGCCCACAGTTCACCCCTTATGTTTACCTTGATTTATTTTCTTTGCTGTAACAGTTTGTACTGTGTTCAACAAAACTCAATTATTCATGTGGCTTTGTCCACCTCCAGGTCCTGCTCTGGTCAGCCAGTAAAGTCTTTGAAGAGTTGACAGATATTGAGAGGCAGTTTCACAAAGCGCTGTACACTGTAAGAACTTACCTCCAATGTCAGCGATACTCTGTGGGCCTGCTGGATATGACCAAAGAAAAGGTTGGACCAAATTGTACATTGGTGAATGTTGGGCATTTATAGCTACAAGAACTAATAAAAATAACATCTTTTTTTCTTGTGTACCATTCAGGAATTCTATGATGAATGGCCGGTTAAACTGGGAGATGTGGAGCCATATAAAGGACCTAAAACACCAGATGGCAGGGTAAAGTTTTTTTAATTTATTTATTTTTTATTTTAACGGGACGTATACTGTCTCTGTTCTATTGAGCGAGATGTTAAGACTAACTAGTGTGTCTCATATCCAGGAAGTAGTCTTTTACAAGATCATTGACTATCTGCTTGAAGACAAAGAAGAAATTAAAGTCATCCCGTAAGTATCATCATAGCAATTTACACACAGATACTATATTTTATGTTGAATGCCCTTCCACTTGCAACCATTTGGATGCACAGTGACAAGTTTTGTTTTTTTTAAAGAGACATATTATGCAAATCAACTTTAGTGAGCTTGTTATAATTTTTATATCAATATTGCAGTTTACAATGAACAAAATGTAAAATAACGATCAACGATCAACGATGTTTTAATTCAATACTAAGTACCTGAAAAAGCATAACATATCTTCTTTAAGCATTTTGATACACAAACGCATAGCATTTTCTTACTGTTAAAATGAATTGAACTCGTCAAGTGGGATCACGGATTGAAGCAAATATTGAAAGTTTGTGTTATAAGAGAAGCTTTCTACATTGCAGCCAAAGCTTTTTAACATTCTGCTCAGGAAGGGACTGTCTCACTCCAGCTCACACATCTTATATTTCTCTCTTTCACACTTTTTAGCGGTCCGCCTGCAGATCACTGGGCCCTAGTTAGCGGACTACCAACCTACGTCGCGGAAAATGGCTTTGTAAGTCTCCCACAACAGCTTTGGGGCAGTTGCAATTACAGCAGCACCCAGGAAAATATACAAATAGAGAAAAATAGAGGAGTTGGGTTGTGAAATGAAGACAGAGAGATAGCAAGAAAAGTCAATACCAGCATGCTGCAACAGTGTGCTAAAACATGAATATATTCTGGCTCGTGTGTGCTTCAAACTTAAGTAACCAAGATGGCGATAGGGATAAATGATGAAAAATGTTTTGTGCTTTTGCTCTCCTCCAGATCTGTAACATGATGAATGTGGCTGCAGACGAGTACTTCACCTTCCAGGTAACACATTTGTCCAGTACATTTAAATGCACATGGCTAATACTGTAATGTCAGATTATTCTTGGGTTTCAGCTTCCTGTTTTGTGCAACTATTTAAGGACTTTTTCCCATTTGAAAGATATAATATTATGTTTTAAACTGTTAATTGCTATGGTAACCGTCCTAATTTTTCATCATTCTGGATATATTCAAGGTGGACTATAAGGGGTACGCCATCTGCTTGTCTCCATGGAGATGTTATTTCCTCGGCTAAAATGTTCCACAATATGACATTAAACCTATCTATCTCCATGGAGACAAACAGAAGACACCACCAGACAGTTATAGGTCTGATCTGTGCAGAGGTAACCCCGTTTTTTTTTCACTTGTAATGGAATAAATGTTCGATAGATAAGTTGAATACTCTACTCTGGGATATTCTGTGCAAAGCAATAACATTTCCATGGAGACAAGCAGGTGATGGATCCCACACCAATCAGAAATGTTACATAGTCCACCTTTAATGAAAAAAGTTAAGCGAGCAATGGAAATAAAACTTAATAAAAGCCATTGGTTGCAACAAACACAATGTTAACACAGCAAAGTAGTCAGCTGTGCATTGTCTAAAACCACAAGAATAAATGAAAGAAATTAAAGAGCAACATCTATCTCAATTGAACATATTATAATCTATTTTCATTGTCTTAAATATGTTTCCATATTTTTTCCAGAAAGGACCAGTCGATGAGTCTGGATTCGTCATCAAGAACTGCCTGTCCCTGCCCATAGTCAACAAGAAAGAAGAAATCGTGGGCATTGCTACTTTCTTCAACAGGAAAGATGGAAAACCTTTTGATGAACACGATGAGCAGATCACTGAAGTGGGTACACTGTATTTTCCGCCGCGTGTTTATTCCTTATCTTTTCCTCCTTTCCCTTCTCATTTGCAAGTTTACATTAAAAACCACACAACAGGTGCAGCGTCTCTATTAAGACCATATTGTGGCATATATTTGCATATAAATAGCCTCCTTACTTCTCTTCATCAACACCATATGAGTTTAGCTTTACTTACTACTTACTGTATGTTCAATTGTTATCACTTCAGAGCTTTGTTGGTGAACTCATTGAGGTTTTCATACTCATGTACAATAAAAAAAGTTCAAATCACATGAAATCAGAATATTAACCTTAATTTGAAATGTGGTGGACCTAAATCATTTGACTTGTTTCTGAAGATATTTTTTGCCTTGTTTCAGTACATTACTTCTTATTTCAAGCCTAATTATTAGCCAACAGGTTGAGAAACACATTGGCAAATTTATTTTCTTATTTCCAGCTAAATTATTCTGTAGCCCGTCAGAAGCGTCTTGAAACCAATCCAGATTATTATTAGCAATTCAAGTTATTTTAACTGAATCTAGACTAAAATATAGATTATTTAGGATTACATTGTCTACCGTTAACACTCAGATTTAAAGTATTGCAATATAATTTATTTATTTATTTTCCCTCCAGGCCCTGACACAGTTCTTGGGTTGGTCTGTGCTGAACTGTGACACTTACGATAAACTGAACCGCACCGAGTACAGGAGAGAGATAGCTCAGGAGATGCTGATGTATCAGACCAAATGTACCACAGATGAACTGCAGTCCATTCTGGTGAGTCACAAATACGAAGTTTATTTACAAAAACTATCAGTATTCAAGAACAGTTCATCATCTTTACAGAACTGATTTTCAAAAGCGAGATTCCCTTATAGCTCTGAAGGGAACAGAAGCTTGCCCCCTAGTTTTATTCTTGCCCCAAAACAATGAAACTTTGACATGTCCTAATTCCCATAACTTTGTAGTCAGACACAGGACTCTTGGTGTTGACAATCTACTTCCCAATCAAACTAGTACCTTTTGGTTTCATTTTTCTCCTTCAAATTTAATGCTAATTTTGTCAGCTAATATATATCATTGTAGTTGTTGTCAATGTCATATTGTTGCTGGCTTCAAAAAAAAAGTAATCATAATGCATAAAGCTGTCACTAAAAGTAGATATTTTATAGGCTAAATGTACCGAACAAAAATAAATCAATTTGACAAAACCAAACCAACTAAAACCAAAAATTTTTGTTAAAACACAAAATTAAAACTTCAAAATTAACACTACTAAAATTATTTTGTTTATCTTATGTTATTTACAGGTGACAATTTAATATAATGTTAATAACTTTCAATGATTTACTGTTCCCAGAATACAAAAGAAAAGTTTGATGCTGAACCTGAGGACTGCGACCAGAAGGAGATGTACAAATTACTAGTAAGTACTGTGAATTTCAAAAACATTATTCTTCTACTTAGAAATCTCAAAACTGCCTTGGTATGAACTACCAATGAACAGTGCATACCAGTAATGATTTGGTGTTGTTTTTGTGCAGCGAGCCAACATCCCACCAGCTAATAATGTGAATGGAGAAGACCTGTATTTATTCTCCTTTAGCGACTTCCCTGTCTCTGAGTTTGACCTCATTAAAGCCGGCATTCGCATGTTTTTTGAGCTGGGAGTAGTGGAGAAATTCAAAGTCCCCGCTGAGGTGTGTACATTTAGTTACCATAGTTACCAAAATGTTTTATAGTTTTGTTTTTCTTACGTGTGAAACATCCATTGTTTCGTGCTTTCAGACACTGACCAGGTGGATGTATACAGTGAGAAAGGGATACAGAGCCATAACTTACCACAACTGGAGACATGGCTTCAATGTGGGCCACACCATGTTTTGTCTGTTGCAGGTAACAATTGCATAATCATCATAATCTTCTTAAATTATAATTTTCTTACAGCCTAGATCACAATTTTGAAATTCATGTTAACGTATACATCTAGAATCTGTATATTGTCTTCTTTAAAGGTGCACTGTGCAACTTTTTTGGTGGATTGTCTGCCACCTGCTTTCCTCCTTAGAGATGTTATGACCGGGATAGTCCCACAGTATGGCATTAAACTTATCTATGCCCTTGGAGACAAACAGGTGATGCCAGTAGATAAATTACAGGGCAGATCTGTGGAGAGGCGAGGTAAAGCAATAACATCTCCATGGAGACAAGCCAAGTTGCAAACCCCCATAGTGCATCCTATAGAGGCAACTAAAGCTGTATGATATTTCTGAGAGTGGGGAAAAGTGTGTTTGAGCATAGAGCAGCTTTAAACAGAAAAGCACTGAATTATAAAGTGACAGTATTACTAAAATATCATATTAACACTGGGAACAGATCACTATTCAAGTTCATTATTCATTTGTTATTCTAGGAGCCTTAAATGCCTTAAAGTATTATATCTATGGTAAAGAGAAAACTAACACTTTATAAGCCCAAATAAAAAGACATACATTGCCTTTACAGACTGGGAAGCTGAGGAAATACTATTCTGATCTGGATGCTTTTGCGATGGTATCTGCTGCGTTCTGCCACGATATCGACCACCGAGGAACAAACAATCTCTATCAGACAAAGTAAAACAAAAATGTCAATGTTGCTGTACAAACTTGAACTACACTAATACCTGTTTTTTGGTTTACAGGAGCGCACATCCTCTGGCCAAACTGCACGGATCATCTATTCTAGAGAGGCACCATTTGGAATACAGCAAAACACTAATGGGCGAAGAGGTACGCTACACAGATAAAGATTATATTTCTGACCAGATTATAGGCATTGGAAGATTTTTTAATTGTTATTTTATTTTCTAGGCACTGAACATCTTCTGCAACCTTCAAAAACGTCAATTTGAAACAGTACAACACTTGTTTGACGTCTGCATCATTGCTACCGATCTGGCTCTTTACTTCAAGTCAGTAACTAAATGATTAATTATTGCTGAAATGATAATGGATTTACGTATATTGTTATAAATTCATATATTTAAAATACCTTTTTTGCTACATACAGAAAAAGAACCATGTTTCAAAATATCGTCAATGCCACTGAGCCAATGACAGACGAAAAAGAGGCCACTGCCTATGTTTCCAACAACCCTGTCAGGAAAGAAATAGTCATGTATGTATATTATTATTTTTAAATAAATCAATTACTGTCATTCATTAAAATAAATAAGGGAATAATAATACTAATAAACATGCAAATTGTTTTTATTGTTTTGTCAAGGGCTATGATGATGACCGGCTGTGACTTGTCTGCCATTACAAAGCCTTGGGAAGTACAGAGCAAGGTGAGCGTTTGTCCAAAGAAACTATTTCTCAAAAAGACAAATCGAAAAAATAACAAGATGTGAAAAACAAACCCACACAGACTTCTGTAATTAATCACTGAAAAATTGTGTTTCCCTCAGGTGGCTCTGATGGTTGCAGCTGAATTCTGGGAGCAGGGTGATTTAGAAAGAACTGTGTTAGACCAGCAACCAATTGTAAGACTTTTTTGCCTTACTTTTTAACTTATTCGTTTGGAACTCTCGATTTTTTTGGAGGGGAAATGTAATAAATAATTGACTTTTTTTCCAGCCCATGATGGACCGAAACTGTGCAGAGCAACTACCCAAGATGCAGTGCGGTTTCATTGACTTTGTGTGCTCATTTGTGTACAAGGTAAGGGAATAACAAATTCATACATATTAATATTACCATATTTACTTCACAACTCTATAGAGGCATACTGAAACAGCTTTGGGTGATTTTTAGGAGTTTTCCCGATTCCACAAAGAGATCCAGCCCATGTTTGATGGACTGAACAACAACAGATCGCACTGGAACGAGCTGGCGGAAGTATACAATGCAAAGATGAAGGCCATTGAGGATGAGAAGAAGAAATTGGAAGGAGGCGATGAACAGAAATGTAATACATCTGATATCACTATTAACTTCAAGGTATGTCATTAAAACATGTTTAATTCTTTTATCTGTTTGTTTTAGCTGAAGGGAAGTCAAAGACCTGCTCCATCTGTTGAAACTACACACCTAGACTAGTGAGGACAGTTGGCTACATTCACCTCTCCTGGTCGACAGCTATGAAGTCCTGCTTCTTTGTGAGGCTGCTCCTTCTACTCTGAAAGACATGTTTGCTCTACATGGACCAGTCTACCTTGTCCTGAACACCGAAGAATTGTAGTCTTAAGTATATAGACACTGTACATGGCTCTACGTGCAACGGAGCTATTACAGATCATGGTTTCAAGGTAGCAATTAAGGACCTTTGACGAACCAGCAGATAAAAGTCATATTAATATGAGTTGTAAACATAAGATACATAAGGTTTTGTTTTATGCCAAAGCATTAGTGAGGAAGCACAAGCCTGCACTGTAGATGCACAATGCACTTAGCTGCCACTGGTTTGGCAGTCAAGCTGAAGGTAACGTTTGAGGAATGGTTCATCAGAATAGGTGGTTGTAATATTCTAAAACTATATTTGGTTATATAATACAAAGTTTGAGATATATTGAGCCCTTTATGTGATTACAACAACCCAAGTCAATGGGTGATGTCCTCACAGCTTTTAGAGTAGGTTGTCAAACCTATGACTCGGGACACTTCAGTATGCAATTTAATTTTATTACAATCATTTACGGTGCGTTCACACTTTACACACACTTACACACAAATCTGGAACTAAACCTGCGCTAGACTAAACCAGGACTAAACCAAGTCTACATCAGGACAAAACTGTACTCAAAACAGGGAAAGTGTGAACCCACCTTTGACTTTCAGCGGGTTTTTATACTTGAATTATCTTGGGTGAAGAATATTGAAAGTGTTGAAAAGTGCAAACTCAAAGTTGCATGCACAAGTATGCACGCACAGCATTCACACCAAGCTCTTTGCTCTATGCAAATGCTTAGTAAAATGATATGTAGATATAAGAAAGATTTCTCCAATGTATGTGTTTTTAATTGTAAATAGACAAAACATAGAGAATATAAATGGAAAAGTTGATCGAGACTCATTTCTTTCACAAAATTTCTTACTTTGTCTACTGGAAATCACAAAAGTTTAGTAAAGACATTGTTTCACCTCAACCACTGTTCAGTCAGGAGATCTCCACCAGAGACTGCCACCTTCCTTAGTACAGACCATTATGAGCCTAAGCTAATACATTGAGACTGTAAACATGGGCAGTGTCAGCCAGGTGCAAATGTCAATCCTTTAACTGTAACCCTTAACTGAACTTGTTCTGTTGAGCCTTAGTGAGCAGCCTGTGCTCTGCTATTTCAGAATCACTCTTGATATATCTCCTTCCTTAAACAAAGTCCAGTTGAGGCTCTCGCTGTGTGGTTGCACAACACAATACCATCTCCTTTAATCAGTGGGTCATTGACCAGACTCCTAATCCAATCAGGATGGCTTTGGGAATACCAGGAAACCAGGAATACCAGGAGTGACACCATGCTGACTGGAGTCAGGACTGCCCTTCATCTACAGTAGTTTTATATCAGAGCTTTCTGACTCCAGTGATATGAAACATTGGTCTCTTTAAAACAGAACACAGCAGGTCTGTACATGCCCTGTGGTGCGTTTATGCAATACCAGACAATGTGATGAAGCTTCTAGAAACTTAATGATCTTTACTGTAAGTGTCATGATATGTATTATACGTGTATGTATAATAAAGACTATATGGTGGTATACACGCAATGTTTTTTTTGTGACTGTACAAATCCTGTGTATTTCCCGTTGCATGCTTAGTTCTCATACAGACGTTAAGACAGAGACAGGGAATGAACTGAAGACACCTCAGGCTTAGTCATATATCGTGCAGGGATCTTCAAGGCCTCAAAGCTGGATGAGCCCCTGAGGAAAGAGGATCAGTGGATTGGAACTGATCCTGCCTTGATAAAATGTTGCTTAACCCGCTGTATATTGCCATCCAAGCATTTTGTGTACAAGGGAAGATTGATTTCAAGTATAAATATGCAAATTACTATGGTATGTTGATTCTACTAGACCAGTGCTGTTTATGCATGGACGTCCATCACCATGAAACAAATTATAGTGTTTCTGTCCTACTTTCAAAGTAACAGCTTTCTTGTAGTAGGTCTACTAGCAGTAATAATTGATAGTAAAGTATTAGTGATTGAAATATTAATACTAGAATGAGAAACAGTACTTGTAACAGTTGTAAGAGGCTACCAATTTATGATACACCTTAATTAGCGTTAAGAATGATTCAGGCTTAGTAACTACTTCATTAAAGGGTTAGGAGTTAGGGTATTTATTAAGTTATGAATTACATCTTTGTATATGCTTTCTTAAGCCTACTAAAGTGTAGTTATTATAAAGAGTTACTTGCAATATTAGTAACAGACTTAACAGTATCCATTGTTGTAACAGTAACTGCATTAGTACGGCAATATACTTGATTACAGTAGGCTTTATAACTGTAGGGGGAGTTGTAACCTCCTGGCCATTACCTGTATTTTCCTGGGGTTTCCTTTAATGAATAGACCAATTTACTACAGTTAACTACCTGTTAGTCTAAATCACTAGAAATCACAATGTAATTTACTTTTCATTCCCAAGGTGTACAAAGTTAAAACAAGATCGACAGAGCGGTAACATGGCAAAGTAATTGTCTTGCTCTAAGCCACGGCCAATAATCTCTCCTAACCTCACGCACTTTCCCTCTTTGCAGGCTGAATGCAGTGTGCGATGTGTCCTTGGCCGATGGAACTGGCTAATCCGCGTTGCTCTTTATAAGGGTAAAAAGATGTGAGCGGCAACAACTTTATTACTTTGCTCTATCTTTGTTTGAAGGAAAGGCAACAGAGCAAATATCAAGAGTATATGGAAAAATATGATGTATTGTGCAAGTAAAAGCTATCAAAATCTAATCTTTTAAGTAGCCGGAATCTGAGTATGGTAATTCTAATTCTAGATTATTATACAGACACACATACAACAGGAGTTGCACAATAATCTTAGTCATAACGCTTCACAAATTATATTTTATTTTTTTATTGGCATTTTTGATAGAAATACTATAACCAGTTGTTCTTTTTTACATACGTTCACTCGTTTCTTACATATTCCTGGAAATATTGAATAATAATACCTTGGATTTATAGATCACCTTTCAAAAAATGCCATGAACATAGCATTGTTAACCCACTGAACAATCTGTAATGGTAACCTCCTGTAGCCATAGCCGCCCTCGGGCTGAATGATGGAAACATGGCTTCCAAATTGCGCCAATTACCTCTCTAGCCTTTTTAGTGCCTCTCTAGTCTTTGTAGTGTCTTTTTTCTATAATCTCCAGCCATCACATGTGAAAGGCGGGCGAAGGGTCTTGCCCAAGGACAAATTGACAGTCTGAACTGGTTGAAGCAAGAATCGGATAACCAATCTTTGAGTTACTTACCGAATGTTCGAAGCCACTGAGACATTACAATATGGAGCATTTTTCACATCAGTGTCATAATGTTTTGGTCTACTGCACAGTGGTAAAGCCTTTCCACTTCACAATTCCGTCTCATTTCTGTTTGACAAAAAGAAACAAGACAAATATCCAGCGTGTACATTAAAGTAAGATGCGATAAGCCGAGATAAAAGCACTGTTAGTGTGAGATTGGACTACACACAGGCGGTGGCAAATCTCCACAAAATTGAAGACAGTGACAGGAATTACGTGAATATTGTGTTTATTTGTGTCACTGTATTGGAGGGAACGGTTGTGCTGTGCCGATATGTCAGGGGAAAGTTTAGTCGCAGCGGGGTTACAGCTGATAGTGGCGCCGTCAGAGGAACATGTCTTCAAAGTAGTCGTCAAACTCCTCCTCCCTGAACAGAAGGAGCAAATAAATACAGAGACGTTACTTCCTGTCAAGCACATGGGGATTGCAGGGGGGGGCTGACACACAGTTTAATATCCTGACTGCCTCTGCTGTGGTAAATATCGGAGGAGTATGAAACAGAAAAGCTTAAACAAATAAATAAACAAGCAAGAGTTTAACTGTGAAGTAAATATGACAACAGCAGCGCTAAAATATCTCCCAGCAAAAAGTCTAAACAAGCATCACTAGTATAGTAGTAGTACACTTGTATGTATGCATCTTTTTAATATAGTAAATCGTTTGAACTACTACTACTACTACTACTACTACTACCAATAATAATAATCATAATAATAATAATAATAATTGCATTGGATTTATATAGCACTTTTCAAAACAAAGTGCTTTACATTGCATTATTCATTTACTCCACACTTGCTGGTGGTAAGCTACAATTGTAGGCACAGCTGCCCCATGGTAGACTGACGGAAGTGAGGCTGCCAATCTGTACCATTTCCCCCTCTGACCAAAATAAATTACTCACTCACACGTCACATTCATACTAGACAAAATGGGTGAAGTGTCTTGCCTAAGGACACAACAACAGCATGCAATAGAGCCATTGCTGCCCTGCCGGAGTAATTGTATATACACTGCCTGGCCAAAAAAAAAGTCGCCACCTGGATTTAATTAAGCAAATAGGTACGAGCTTCCTGCAGTGGTCAGGTCCTAGGTTCAGCAACAGTCTGTGCTCAAAGAATGAGGTCAGCTGACCACCTGAATATACTGAATGACCAGGTTATTCCATCAATGGATTTTTTCTTCCCTGGTGGCACGGGCATATTTCAGGATGACAATGCCAGGATTCATCAGGCTCAGATTGTGAAAGAGTGGTTCAGGGAGCATGAGACATCATTTTCACACATGGATTGGCCACCACAGAGTCCAGACCTCAACCCCATTGAGAATCTTTAAGATGTGCTGGAGAAGACTTTGTGGAGTGGTCAGACTCTACCATCATCAATGGAAGATCTTGGTGAAAAATTAATGCAGCACTGGATGGAAATAAATCTTGTGACATTGCAGAAGCTTATCGAAACAATGCCACAGCGAATGCGCACCATAATCAAAGATAAAGGTGTCCAACGAAATATTAGAGTGTGTGTCCTTTTTTTTTTTTGGTGGCGACTTTTTTTTGGGCCAGGCAGTGTAGTAGCAGCAGTGGTACAACCTAAGCTACTTGCAGTAACTGAATACTACCAACAGTACCAGTGGTGGTTGTAATAATATTAATAGTTGTAGTAGATATAGCGAGATGTAGTGTACCTCCCCACTGAGCCCCGGCTCTAAATAGCGTGTCATAAAAGGTGATTAGTAGCTGGTGGGCTAAGTCATGGTTTCACAGCGGCTTACAGGGTGCAGTTTAATATGAACATTAGCTCTTAACCTCACCTTGACTTTTCCTCCACCGCAGGAGCAGGGCCTTTCCAATGGTCCGCCTCTGATTGGCCCTCCGACTCCTCTGATGCCTCTGGGTCTAGTTAGAAAGAGAGCACAAGTCAACTCCCTGAGGAAAAATTATATTGATGAATGGATGTCATAGGCTAGCGATATTGTCTCAAGGCTCAGTTCAGTTAAGTTGGTTTTGGCTGAGAAGATTGAAGTTGTTATGAGGAATCATGGCTTTTTGGAAGCCGTGCACACTTTTGACAGGAAGGTAAACGCACAGAGATCAAGCCTTGGCAGGTTATAGACCACCAGTTTATTTTGGCTCAAGGGGCCCTTACTGTTTAATCAGCTAGAGCTAAATCAGATTTACACTCGGCAATGTTTGAGAGTGGCAAAATATCAGCTTTGCAACTTTCCTGTTTTTGTTCCAGTCCAAAATAGAAAAAAAACACACTACAGAGACTTGATGAGAAGTACTGATCCAGAGGCATTATTTAGACCTTGGATCAAGGTTTGGTGGCATTGGCATTTTGCAACATCAGATTTCACATTATTAACACTTTTCTTGACTGTACTACACGTTTACTCCTGCTTGAGTAATGTACACCACCCTTATTTGTGTAATATATTTTAGAGTGTAACAGTACTCTTACTTCAGTAAAGTTTTGGTTACTCTTTTCACTGTAATTAGTCTAAAGTGACAAAAGCTTTAAATAATTTGTAAATGTGTGTTTCTCACATCGCTTCTTCAGATATGATTTGATATGATTTGTAAGGTTTTTATTCTGCATTCTTCTCTTTTAATGTAAATTTTATAATGATTATTTATGATTTTTTTTATGTCTATTTGTTGTATTGTGATTTTCTTATTCTGTAAAGCACTTTGAATTACTTTGTGTACGAATTGTGCTGTACAAATAAACTTGCCTTGCCTTGAAAATAAAAGATTTTGTTCATTAGTTGTTAGTTAAATGTTAACTCCAGGCAGTTATTCAGTTAGTTTTACTTTAGTAATTTCCTGGACCACTACTTTGTATTTCTATTTAAGTAATATCATTTTGAAGTAACTTTACTCTTACTACTCCACCCAGTATGAATAAAGATGTCTTTATTCCACTGATAGGACCTGACTGGTTTAGAATTTCATTCACAAACCCAACACTCATCGTCAGTCTCTTTTGTCTGTTGTCAGTCAACGACATTATCTCTTGTCAGAAAAGGTGCTTTTGTGCACAAAACTTTACAGCCTCTGCCCTCACACAGGGGACTCGGGGGTAAAGACATATTTCATTTCACACAGTGCGGTTATAGGTCAAATAACAGGCAAGGAGCAGAGAGAGGGGAGGCTGAGTAGAAACAGACTGGCTGTCAGGATAACACTATTACCCACATAGCTTTAGGGGCATGCTGTTTTTCAGACTAAAAACTGGAGGAGTGTCTTGGAGCAGTATCCCACATCGGGGGAGTGACCGATGATTCAGCCAATGCTGAAGTCCCGTGGCAGAGGAGGTACCGGTAACTGTGTAAGTGTGAGTGAGGTGTGAATGCTACCTTTGTCTGAGGAGGCGTCCGTACTGCTGGAAGAGGGGGAATGATCTGGGGAAAATAAAAAAATATAGCATGGCATTAAAAATAACTTAGAACACCAATAGTTTTAAACCACGTCCAAACCTAGGGCTATGCAAATCATCACATTTTAATTACAATGATTATTGCTCTAACTGATTACAAAAATTGAGAAATGAACTCTTAAGTGCGTTCAGTGCCCATGTGCATGTTTCCTTGAGTGGAAAGTCTATTTCTGTTGCATACGTCACCTACTTTCTTTTTTTTTCCTGTTCTTACCAAATACTGGTTTGAATAATGATCTTAATCAGGATTTAAGTCGTGACTACTGTCGATATTGTTGATATGTCCATCCGAACTAACTCAAGACTCTAAGAATAAATACAATATAGACGGGAGGACTAAAACTGGCGGGCCAGAACCATTCTAGGATTAGTCTATAAATTCTTCTATTGGATGAAACTTATTGTGATTTCATTTTCAACGTATCGGTATTGTTGTTATGATAAATATAATACAATTAATTCCTATACATTGTGCAGTCCAGAAATATACTATAAAAAATAATGCTGAAATATAAAGATCTCATGCTGAAAAGATGCTGAGAAGAGAATTTACCCCTGTGCTTCTTATGTTTGTGCCTTTCGGAGCGTGAGTGCTTCCTCTTGTGTTTCTTCTTGGGCGGCGGCGCGCGATTTTCTTCCGAAACCTTTTTAGTCTTTGTCTTCGCCTTCACCTCTTTCCTCCTGAAAAACAGAATCAGCTATTCACCAAAGAGTATTCACAACACTGGCCTCCTGATTACAGTCAAGACATCAAATACGAGCCCGCTGCTAAAGGGCTCTTTCACTCAATCCCAGTTTGAAGCTGTGAAAAGGTTAAGGCTTTCACTAACTCCTTTAAAAAGTCAGCAAGAACAATATAAAAGCGGCAGCAACTGTTCAAAGAGCTGGCATTATTTATTCACATCATTTCTGTTCAGATCGCCATCTCCGCGTAAGCTGCTTCTACACGGTGACTTGCTCCGCGTCCCGTGCACCTATTTCAATTAAGTGTGAAATGAAGTGGGATTGGGACAGACTTACTTGTGATGGTAGTTGAGCTTGAAAGAACATTCCGGGCATAATCCTACAACAAGCGAAACACAAAAGAAGAGTACTTGATTACAAAGCAAGTGCTGCAGAACAACCAGCACGTGTGGAGGGAATTTTAATTAAATACATAAATATGACAGCCCTAGTACAGCTATTGTTGCATATATGTAATTTGGCAAAGGCTTTTAAGCAAGGTTTTAATTGTAGACTGTAGGTACTTAGTAAAGACACTCTCCCGGCTCCCAACCAACCCATCATACCAGCACATAATGTTGTTGTCTCCTTAGGCAAGACACTTCCCCCACCTTGCTTACTATAAATGCAGTGTGCGTGAGTGATTGGTTATGGTCAGAGGGCCTATGGCACAGATTGGCAGCCACACTTCCATCAGTCTATCGCAGGGCAGTTGTGGCTACAGAAGCATCTTACCACCACTGAGTTTGGAGTGAATGGGAAGGTGAAGTGTAAATCCAAGGTATTATTAGTTCTTACATGTGCAGTATTTACGCAGTGGAATTTTTATACTTGATACTTGAGTAAATGCACGGTCTAAAGCATAGTGGCTAATTAACTCTAGTAACTACTAATTACTTAGTAACTTTTAAATACTGTTTTGTAGTAGTAGTCTTTTTATACAACACTTCATGAATTAAACAGTTGAAAGCTGAAGTTGTTTTCATATTCTTCAAGCACTGACCAGTCAGAGCAGGCGATGTTCTGATTGGCCAGACATTGTTCTAAATCAGAGCAGGTGATGTTCTGATTTGGAACAATAATAAAGTTGAAACTGTTGTTATATGTGCTTGTAGGTGAAGAAAAGAACAGGAACAGAAAGTCTGTGCTGTACTCAGTAACTGTTATGATTTTAAATGTAGTTAAACACAATTACATGAGAAAGTACATGTGAAAAATCTTCCCCATAAAGCACAATTGCCCCCAAAAACTCCTTATTTACAGTTACATGAGTATTTGTAATTGTTTACTTTCTCACCCCTGAATTTATGCACATGGATACACCTCCCATTGTTCTTATAAAAGAGTATTTTAATGTAATTCTAAACCAAAAATTATACTTTATTTTAACTGTCAGAAAATTAGGACCCGTTCCCTTTGATAAGAACTTTGCTGGCTGTGACCAGTTGTGCAGGCTGTCCTTGGCTGCCTCACTAACTTCTGTGATTGGTGGGACGGCCAATTACCGTAATTATTGTAACAGGATTTTCTGCTCTATGATACCTGAAGGAGGATTATTATGAGAGGGGTATTAGACAGGAGCCTCTATTAGGTCAGAGCCACCAGCGGCACACTTGACACAGTTTACAATGAAGAGACAGCACATTGACATAATAAGAAAATGATGCAATGTTTAGATAAGGCTGAGATAATGGCAAACTTACGGAGTTTGACCAATGCATTCCTCTTCTCCCCTTGTTCTATATACGCAAAATTCACCTCCCAGGACTTCAGGCCATCGTTCATGTCACAGCGTTTATGTCCGCACTGGAACTGACCTGAAAGATGAGAAAGAAATAAAAAGAAGAGTACCTTATTAAGTTGCATCATAGTCAGGAAGTGAGAGGGATTTTAAATTGCCCTAGGTGCAGCGTGTGCATTTGCAAAGTTTGTTCCTCCAGCTAATTGGTAATAGACTGAGATGTGCAATGTCTGACACCTAAATGAGCTGAAGAATGTAAAGTGTGAAGGAATAATTTTGGCTACATTTTAAACAATGAAATTGCCCCTCTGGGATAAATAAAGTTTATTTATATTTAAGATTGATTGAACTATACATGATTCACATATTAATATGTGACTTCTTTATTTCAGTGTAGCTTAAATTAATGTATACTCTTTTTAAGGAAACTAATTAGGACCAAAATTGTAATGCAACTGTCTTAACTTGGATGTCTCCCATTTCCAAGCCTTTTTCACAACTTCTTCATGTGTATTGCTACCTAAACATTCAGAATTTTTTAATTAATTTGCCTGGAATGTTCCACACTATGCCATTAAAGTGATCTATCTTGCATTTATTCAATGAGGTGTTTTTTATTGCTTTAAAACATCAATTTTCCACCCCCTTATGGCCTGACCGCAGCACCCACCTGCCTGTTATCCACAAGAGGAGCTTAGGGTGGCACCAATCTGGTTGTGGGATTCCTCTGGATTGTCCCAGAGGGGGTAAGTGCGTCACTCAGATCCATTGTTGGCATGTGCAGAGAGGAGATTGCTTCTTACACTGTCTGAGGTAGAGTGATGCCTGCCTTCAGCTGTCCTGGATCAGGGCTATAACAGTGAGGAGGAGACTGTACGGCCACACTTTCCCTTCACGTGCTGAAGCTCATTAAGCGGCTATGTCATTAGCGGAGTCGGCAATAGTTTGAGTTGGGAGTACCGTAGTATCAGGGGACCTCCAAAGGTTTACCAAGTGCAATTCAAAAATGTTTACAATGGTGCATAGTAGATTTGTATAATTATATATTTTAAAATTATATCAGGCTTGGCAAAGATTTTTTTTCTAGTATTAGATAGGGATCAGTATAGTATAATGGTGTTAATATTGGCATTGGTGATATTAGGGGATGTTTTCATATATAGAACCAAATATATCGCACAAGTACACACGTGGACAAAATTGTT
>JACM01023807.1:0-13170 GCA_000787095.1 Periophthalmodon schlosseri | reverse complement strand
GCGTCCCTGTTAACTCCGTACTCTCTGCGTTGCGTCCGCAGGTTGAGCTGGTGAACATCGGCGCGGCGGACATTGTGGATGGGAATCATAAGCTGATTCTCGGTCTGATCTGGAGCATCATTCTCCACTGGCAGGTGAGGCCCCGCTCCCCAAAACATCTGTGCTTTTACTGCGCAGGCTGTGCTTTTTTACGGAGCCATCAAAAACATCTCCCTAAGTAGCACCAAGATCACGACACCAGCGAGATTCAGAAAGAGCTCGGTTAAAACGAAAGAGAAATAATGGATTTACTAAAGACAAAATCCTTAAAATTAATAAAGTTATTCATAGTGATTTGATATGAACATCGACTGTGTAAAGAAGTCGACTAAGTGAGTGTGACGTCACCCACAGCGTTCGGCTCCAGTCAAATGAAGCTCATCGAGGCCAGAGCAGTTACAGGGGACGATTTAGAGCCGAGTTCCATATTTGGAGTTCTGTCCGCGAGTATCATAGCGACCAAAGAGCCAATCCGCCACACCGCTGGTTTGGTACAAATGACCCCTTCCCGCCCACACCACGATTTAGCAGGGGGCATGCACTTAGCAACGCTGTCAATCAAATCTGTTGCTAACGCTAGCGGAAGCAACCTAGCGGAAAGAAGCCGCTTGATTTGTCTGTTATTAATGTTCAAGTCTTGACTTACAGACACAATAGCGAAATAAAAACACCAGGATCATGTAGAGGGTTAATACGAACATTTTAAGACCAAAATGACGTGTCTGACAGCAGCAGTTACAGAGAGAGGGGCCACAGTTTTTCAATAGAAAGTAAATTGGAGCCAGAGTCGATGGAGCCGGAAGTGCGCCCATGATCACTTCCTATTTAGAACGCGGCGGCTAGCGGGTTAGCTATGTCCATTTATGTACAGTCTATGGTAGCACCAGGATCACCAATATGATACCAATATGTTTTAGCTCGGATAAAAAGAAAAAAAAATGAGGCAAGGAACAGGCAAAAAACCCCCAAAGGGCTTATATGAAAGCCTCCACCTTATGAATACATAAAATTGAACATTATAACCGTGTATTACTTCAAAAAATTACATTTACTCACCTTAAAAAAATGTCATTAAATTCAAAAATGGATTAAAAGTCACTGAAACATCCAACGCTTTAGTAAAGACAGAATCCCTAAAATGACTAAAGTGATTCATGAGGATTCGGATGTGACTGTACCAAGGCCCACCAGGAATTATCATTTTCAGATCAGGCTAAATTGGCACATTAAGTGGATCAGCATCGACGAGCTTTGAAGAGCCAATATGCCACAAAAATACTACACAAAAGTGGCTAATTATGTAAAGAGGTGTATCCCAGTGATGAAACTGGAGTGTTGAAGCAGCAGTTGAAATGACCTTGTGTTTTAAGTGTGTTCGGCTCCGACTTTTGAATTTGTGAATTCATAAAAACAATGTAAAAAAACCAAATACTATACTTTATACTATTGTTAAATCCGCCCGATTGTGCTTGTGTCGCTCTATAGTTATAATCTACGACACTCATGGATCATTAGGTTATAATTTGCACATTTTAAATCTCAATATTCATGTAAAACGACTTAATAAAAGGAACAAGTCTGAGTTCCGCGTTAGAAAACTGCGGCGTCCAATGGGAGCTGACGTCGCCGTAAACGTCATCACAACAAAGCGCCGCCTGCACATCACACTAGCGAGCAGCAGTTTTTTTTTTTTCATTTGTGACAAAATCACTACGTGACGCTGCTGAAACCTGCGAGTATCACCAATTAAGAAAATAAAATTGAGCGAAAATTGAACGAAGTAAGTAGAGAGCAGTGGGCGTGAACTAGTGGAGTTGAAAATGGGGGTTGATCGGCAAAATGGCGTCTTGAAAATAAGCGATTAAAGATTTACTCAAACGTGAATCACTCCAAATACAACTTCAGAGAGTAAATGAGAAGGAAACAACTAGAACATGGTTAAACGCTCTAAAAAGTCCATTTTGCAGAATAGATTCACAACCGGGGGAGTAGACAGGGGAGAACAAAGGGGTCTCAGGGTTTTAGGGGCACAGAATTGGACCTTCAGCCTAATTAATTTATATTAGAGGAGGGGCCCGTGTGAGGCTTCTTGCCCCGGGCCCCGAAATTTCTGTCGACGGGCCTGGTCACAACTACCAATTACTGTGGTCGATGGCCCTATTCTTTAAGTATTTAAAGTGTATTCATCTGTAAAAGTCAAAGAGCACGCTCCCTTGATAAGATAAGCGTAAAAACTGCTGAAGTGACAAAATATGTATTAAAGTGCACGTATACGCTCATTCAAATGCACATAGCTAACATACTTTTTGCATAGCGCCTCATCATTATGTAAATATGCTCTTCACCCAACTACTGCTAATGGTAAACATCCAGCGAGTGGGTAGATTTATTCCATATGGTTTTTATCATGGCCACAAAATGAATCTATAGAATATATTTGGTTGATTATTTAAAGGAGACAAAATTTTTATGAGACTCTTGAAACTTTAGATTTGAATTGGCTTTTTCTCTCACTCATTATCAGCTTAAATGTATCTTGAACTTGCTTGCGATTCTTTGTGGATAGTGATGGGGAGAATACTTTGAAAATGTATTTTGTAACATATACAACTGTCACACGGGGCAATCAGAGTACTGTGTTCTGAATACTTTTACACAGAGTTGCATTATATTATAGTGAAAAAAACATGACGTATAATTACAAACAGCTTTATTTTTGTTGCCTTGTTTGTTGTTCATTCATTTAGGCCTAGTTTGAGAAGGAAAAATCACACATACTGTATTTTCTGGAGTATAAGTCGCACTGGAGTATAAGTCACACCAGCCAAAAAATGCATAATATGAAGAAAAAAAACATATATTTCACATATAACTCGCATCTGAGTATAAGTCACACCCCCGGCCAAACTACGAAAAAAAGTGAAACTTATAGTCCAGAAAATACGGTACACTATTTTCTCACTAATACTGCGCAGTTCAAAGCCAAAAATTCACGATGAAGTACCTCCACGTTTTCCTTTTAAATTTGACCATCAAATGAAAGAGTAACTGTACCACAATACAGTTACAAAATGAGTATTCAGAATACGTGTTTTCGGTTCACGTGTTCAGTTACTTCCCAACACTGACTGTGGGTAATAGACATAGGGTTCAGAACTGCCGCGTTGCCATTTTACACAAATAAAAACACGGAAATGAAACTTCACAGCGTGGTGCGGTGAAATGCCACAGTGAAGACGCCAGGTCATCAGCAGAGACTCAGGAAGTGAATGGACCTGTTTTATTATTCTGTTCTAGGTCAGTATTACAGAGAACAAAGTGAACTGATGTTTGCGATAGTTAAGTACTAGATACCACAGAAAGTTAGTTAATATTAGTATTAGTATTAGTATTAGTATTAGTATTAGTATTAGTATTAGTATGGGTAAGTATTTTATTTCTAATGTCCAGACCACAGACTGTATAAAGAAGTGGACTAAGGGAGCGTGACGACACCCACAGCGTTCGGCTCCAGTCAAATGAAGCTCATCGAGGCTGGAGCAGCTATAGGCGAAATTGGAGCCGAGTTCCATATTTGGAATTACAATCGTAAGTATCATAGCAACCAAAAAGAGGAAGGTAACGCCCCTTCCTACTTGGTCCGGTGTTTTAACAGGGAGCAAGCTCTTAGCGATGCTGTCAAACCTGTTGCTAACGACCGTGGAGAAAGAAGTCGCCTGTTCATATCTTGATTTACGGACACAACAGCGAAATAAAAACCCCAGGATCATGTAGAGGGTTAATACGAACATTTAAGACCAAAATGACGAGTCTGACAGCAGCAGTTACAGAGAGAGGGGTGACGGTTTTTTCAATAGAAAGTGAATTAGAACCGGAGTCGAAGGAGCCGGAAGCGCGACCATGATCACTTCCTATTTGAAACGCGGTGCCTACGTCCATTTATATACACAGTCTATGGCCCAGACAGTCAGCTTCATTTCAATCCACATCCCAACACATTTTGTCTATTCCCTCATCAATAAGTCAATGTCTCAATCATGCTAGTTTTGGCGTAGAGCTAATGGGCCGATAAATAGCTAAACGTACTGCGCTAATGATCTTCAGAGCGTTCTACACTTGGGAGGTTATCTCTTCATCGCTCTACCCCGTTCACTTGAGTGTGTATGTGTGGGCCCGCTCGCTCTCTGTAAAGCAGCCTCTCCAATTAAAGTGTAAATGCATGCAGTGACCTACTCCCAAATGAGCGCACGGTTTTATTTTTTTACCCAGCAGGCCACATGTTACCACGGCGAGGCGACTAACGGACCGGGGGGGCCGTGTTGTGGCGCTTTCGTGGAAGTCGGCGCGTTCCAAACGATGCCAGACGTTACTGCGGCTCTTTTGTCGGACTGAGCCGGTGTAATAAGGCCAAGTCCTGTACGAGTTCGAGCAAAGAGGAGTGGGTTTATATGTTCAAACGTAACTTTATTATTCTTCCTACCGACACAATGTTTGCAAAGTAGTACCGGAGACAGACAGATGCTAGATGCTCCACTATTAATATGGAATTTGCTTGATAAAATCAGAGTATTCTAATTGGACGACCCATTAGGGGCTTGAGCGATCACGCAAAATGTGACTTAGGTGACAGTTCACACCTAAGGTAAACAACTGTAAACAAACTAGGGTGTGTCAGTTTCAGTTTAAATAGCCGCTTCCGTCAGACAGATGTACAAGGCAGTGACTTACCTGAACCCGGGCAGAACTGAAGACGCTACTTTGGATGAGTGGAGAAACATATTCACTCTTAAAAAACGAGTAAAAGTAGTAAAGTACTGTACTTTTACTTCACTACATTTTCAAACAGGACTGAAAATTATTAGTATTAGTGTTTTTTATTATTGTTTGAGACCCGCTGAAAAGGCTGACGGTTTATTTTGATCAACTTCTTAACTTAAGTAGCGTATTTTCCTGAGTATAAGTCGCACTGGAGTATAAGTCGCACCAGCCAAAAATGCATAATAATGAAGAAAAAAAAACCATATATTTCACATATAAATCGCATATGAGTATAAGTCACACCCCCGGCCAAACTATGAAAAAAGTACGACCTTACAGTCCAGAAAATACGGTAGATTTTCTTCATGTGATACTTTTACATTTACTTGAGTATTTTTTTCCTCCGGTGTCTGTACTTTTATTTAAGTAACAAAACTGAGTACTTCTTCCACCATTGAAAACCTTTGTATTATAGGACGTATTTTAACAAAAAAACATGTAATTGACAAAAAGGCAAGATGGACACTGTGGAACATTCTAGGCAAAGCAGTGTAATCTCCATAGAGACGGAGGAGCCACAGTCTCCATGCAAATGTCACATAGGGCATCTTTAATCTTGCCTGGTAAATCCAGACTCATATCTCTGTGTTTTTTATTTATATTGATTAATGTCAGTCCGGTTTCCACGTCATCTGCTGCGTCTCAAATCCAGTCAAACGTGATCGTCCAATCAGATCTGTTTTTTTCGGTGACACACGTGAAACGAAGGAGCAGCCGCGATATTTTTTATTTTCTTTATTTTTTCCGACACGGACGAACCACGCCTGTCCCTGATTGGTTAATCCACCTCACATCTTTATAAAGTATTGAAGAAGTGTGTGTTCTGGATCCCAGGAAACCTTTAATCAAAGTTGCCAGATAAAAGTGAACGGGTTTGTGAATGTGCTTGTTCTTCTCTCCAGGCCCGTTCACTCCTCGTACGAACTCAAGTCACCACCAACGCTCACGAAATTATTCAAACTAAAAATAACCAAAACACATCCCAAACGGTTGCATTTGTAGATATTCGACTCGCGATGTTTTGTAATCCGCCAACTTTAAAATGAAAAAGAATGAACGAGGAGGGGCGGATGAAAACCTGTTACCGAGGAGGATATGGCGGAGAGTGGGGTAAGAATCCAAAAGTGCACAAAAGCGGGAGAAGCTGCCTAAATAAACAAGACGAGGGCTGGAGAACTCGGAGGCAGCAGGTAGAGTGTGGTGGAGCTACATCAGTAATGCAGAGGCGGCCACCCAGCCCTGCACACTGCTCCAGAACTGTCACTCAAACCTGCGATCCACACACGCGCCCACACACACACACACACACACACACACACACAGTACAACAAGCTAACATCTCCGGTCTGCCACGAAAAAAAACTTCAGAAGGGAGAATTTCAAAGTGTTTTTTTTAGATAAATGTTGTTTGGAATTACCAGGGATCACAAAAGCAGGCGGAGGAGTTAGTGTGTTTGATAGTGCTAATGCTAAGACAAATGTGGGTAAAGGATAAGATTATGTAATGAGAAAAATGCTTTGGAAAGTGTTCATTACATTTAGCCTGAAGCATCAACAACTCGCATTTCAAATCTGTGTGTGTTTGATATAGTAACATCTGGTTTAGCCTAATGCGGAAAACTAATGGTGTTGGTATTGGCCATCACAAAAACATAGCGTAGCATTTTGTAGTTCACTTCAAGTGCGCTATCCAAAAACAAAATCATTATTTGCCTACACAAATATCTCCTCAAGTCAAAAGTCATAATGCAAATATTGGATTTTTTTGTGTGTAAAAGTTATGTCAGTTTTTATTTATATTTTTTTACTTTTTTAAACTTTTTTGAAAAATCAGACCTACTGTCATATATAGAAATGAGCCCACGTGTTTTGCGACACTGCCGCGCTTTACGGCAGCACTACTTTGTAATACTCAGTGTTATACCAGCCTCGCTCTTGTGTTCACAATAAAGACACATTTATAAAGGTAAACTTGCCCCTCGTCATTCCACACCTATTATGCAAAACTTTTCAGAGCTTTTAACCATGTTCTAGTCGTTTCTTCTCGTTGAGCCTCTGAAGTTGTATTTGGAGTGATTCATGTTTGAGTAAATCTTTAATCGCTTATTTTCAAAACGCCATTTTGCCGATCAACCCCCGTTTTCACCTCCACCGGTACAAGCCCACTGTGACACGCCCACTGTGACACGTCCTCTGTGACGTACGCACTTCGTTCCTCAATTTTATTTTCTTAATCGGTGATACTCATTCGGTAGCGTTGCATGGTCATTTTGGTACAAATGAAACAAAATCCGCTACTCGCTAGTGTGATGTGCAGCTGTCCATAGGGGCCGCCGACAGCTCTTTGTTGTGATGACGTTTACGGCGACATCAGCTCCCATTGGGCCAATTCTAACATGATGATCCACGGGTGTCAGAGATTATAACTATAGAGACACAAACACAATCTATGTTAACTACTCTCGATGTATTTGGTCCTTTCTTGCTTTGTAATTCTGCTGTTGTTCTGTTGACTGATACAAACATATACTGTATACTGCAAAAGCCAAAAAGTAGTAGTAATTACATGTTGTTCTGTTGACTGATACAAACATATACTGTATACTGCAAAAGCCAAAAAGTAGTAGTAAATACTGTTATTCTTTCTCTACCCTGTGGCTCTAGTAGAGTGAAAATCCCAGAGTTATGGCATATTTGTTGACCTGCCCTGGCTGTGTTTGTGTCTGCAGGTAAAGGATGTGATGAAGGATGTGATGGCGGGCCTACAGCAGACTAACAGTGAGAAGATTCTGCTGAGCTGGGTTCGTCAGAACACGAGACAGTACCCTGAGGTGAGACGCTGCTCAATCACAGAAAACGCGTAGTAAAAGTACACAAAAGACTACGCACGGTCTGATCGGGAGCACTGCAGAGACACACGTGTATTTCCCGGACAAATTGTACAGTGGTTCAGTTGGTGGAGTGTTCGTCCACTGATCTGAAGGTTGGCGATTCCTGCTCCGACAGATGAATGTTTTCGTTGTGTCCCTGGGCAAGACACTTAATCCCACCTGCCCCCAGTGTCTGCGTACACTGGTGTATGAATGTGTGTGTGTGAATGGGTGAGTGGTTCCTTGAGGTAAAGCGCTTTCAGTGATGTGTAGATGGAAAAGCGCTATATACAACTGTGACCATTTACCAATAATATAAATAGAATAGAATTGAGTCAAACTTAAATGTATTTAATGTGAGTGAAATGAATTTTGGGATTATTATTATATAAATATGATTTTCAAATGTTTTATGTACAAAATGATATTGTATAACACTATGGTCGCTACACATCTCAGTGTATATAGCACTTTTTTGGACACTCAAAGACGCCTTACAGAGCATTATTCATTCACTCCACACTCGGCGCTGGGAAACTACTATTGTAGCCAGAGTTGCCCTGGGGCAGACTGACGGAGGAGAGGGTGCCAATCTGCACTATTGGCCTCTCCGACGATCACCAACATTAACTCACACACCACTTTCATACTAGACAATGTCGGTGAAGTGCCTTGCCTCAGGACACAACGTCCGTTTTTGCCACTAGCGCCACACTGTGGAACCTGATATTCCCAGCGGTCTCCCACAAAGCACTAACCACGAGATCGGGGTTCGACACGTCTGCATGGCCACATAAAGAACATTTAGACTCAGTACACTGCAGTAGACATGGGACGATTAATAATTATAAGTTTAACGGAGAATATTATGGATGAGCAGGGCCGTCGATGGAAATTTGGGGGCCTGAAGCAATAAACCTCACGTGGCCCCCCTGTAATACAAATTAATAGGAAGAGGGTCCAATTCTTGGCCCCTAACACCCTGGGGCCCCGGACAACAGACCCCTTTGTCCCACCCGTCGACTCCCCTGTGGATAAGTCGTTTTTTTTCCTGCACATTCTGGTGACACAACGGCAATTATCTTTTTGGCGATTATCACGATTATATAAAATGTCCCACGAACGATTATTGTCAACCCTTTTTATCACGATAAACGATATTATTGTTTATTGTCCCATCCCTACTTTGCAGGCATTTTTATCTATTCTTTTTAACATTACAGTTAGCATTAAGATAACGTTTAACAATGAAAAAGAGTAAAAAAACATTGGCGTAGTCTCGGTGGATCACAGTTGTAGTAGCAGTAGTAGCATGAGCCCACAGTGTGTATGTAAATAATCTCTCTGCGCTGATAGGACTTTGACACTGATGGGGGCTGACTGTAAACGCTCGTACTTGTCACTTGTCACAAACTGAGCAGTGAGGAGTGAGTGGGAGTGAAGGGACCCGCCGGAGCTGCTCCTTGTTAAGCGTGGTACCACAACAAGGGCAGGGAGTGCGCTATAGGACCACACAGACTGCAAATAATAGGCTTTCCGGGTACAATAGACAAAAAGTGACAGAAGGGATGTACACATGTCAAGAAAAGTTTCAGGACGTGTTTATTTTTATTTGTATTTTGAAGAATCCTGTGGAAAAAGTCACCCTGAGAAGTAATTTAGGCTTTTACTTCCATATTTTTAAATGTCTCTTGCCTCAACACAAAGGAAAGATTCTGTATCGGCATTTTAATTGGTAACTGAAAACGGAAACAGGGCACGATTTATTTCAAATTTCATAATGATTTGTTTTTTATACTGGTTTGAGTAGATGTAAACAGTGCGTTTGTAGGATAAGGGCCTATGCATGTGTTTTATATAGTATTGGTTATTCATATCGTTATGTAAGTACCACATACAGACAGCTTATATAGAAAAAAATGGTTGTGGAAATATTTTAAGTAGCCCAAATCATAAATGTTTTTACTAAAGCTTCAAAGAATTTTAATTGACTTTTGCCATTTTCTTTGTGAGAGTTTTAGAGAGGAGTAGGAGATGTGTGTTCATGACTGGACCCGGCGATATGAACTCAGTAGAATGTAGTGGTCTAGAATGAACCGATTGTTTTTGTCAGACAGGAGAGTTTGTTTATCTGCTTTACATGTTTCAGCTACTTCCTGTAACCTTCCTCAGAAGAGTCATGTGGCGGTGTAGTGATGGTGCAGTGACGGTGTAGTGATGATGTAATGTAGTGATGGTGTAATGGTGTACTAGTGACGGTGTAGTAGTGATGGTGTAATGTAGTGGGTGTAGTAGTGATGGTGCGTAGTAGTGATGGTGTGGTAGGGATGGTGTAGTGTAGTGACGGTGTCGTGTAGTGACGTTTAATAGTGATGGTGTAGTGCAGTGACAGTGTTGTGTAGTGACGTTTAGTAGTGATGGTGTAGTACAGACGGTCTTGTGTAGTGACGGTGTCGTGTAGTGACGTTTAGTAGTGACGTGTAGTACTGACGGTGTCGTGTAGTGACGTGTAGTAGTGATGGTGTAGTGTTGTGACAGTGTAGTGACGGTGTAGTGATGGTGCAGTAGTGATGGTGTAGTGTCCTGTAGGCTGTTTTACTTGTTTTTGCCAGACACTAGAGGAAGCTTGCGCCCCCTACTGTCTGACGCCTTCTCCAGAACTGCCTCCCGTGTGTGATAAGGTGTACACTCCCTCATTACGATTCATGCTCCTTGGACCTCTCAGATCTCGATGGCCTCTCTGATCCAGCGGCAGGCTTCAGACACTAGGGGGCACCATCACGACTGCACCATCACGACTGTACCATCACTACACCGTCACTACTACACTTTCTACTACACTATCACTACTACAGCATCACTACACCGTCACTACACCGTTACTACTTCACCTACTACAGGAAGTGAAACATGTAACGCAGGTGAACAAACTTCCTGTCTGACAAAAATACTCGCTCATTCTAAGTTTAAAACTGAAGACAGAATGAACCTCCACCAAAGATTGTGGTAGTATTTTCCAGTCAAGTCTGGCCATGCTTTTATTGTAGGGAGTATTATAATAATCTGACGAGCGGCTCATAAAGCTATCCACAAGTAAATGTCAACAAGGACGGAGCTGGAGGTGTCCTTGGTGTACAGCAATGCAATAGAAAATCCCCCAGAGGTAGTTTCATAATATGGATGATACTGTAGTCAGGATAGAAGTCTACACTGAGCAGTGGGGGCAGTATCTGAGGCTTCAAACAGAAAACATTATAGAAATCAAACTGTTCTATCTATAAATAAGTATAAACAACAAGCACATACAGTTCAAAACCTGCCAACGTAATGGTCACGTTTTTTGGAAATAGTCTTGTATAAAAAAGGCATCTTTTTCCAAATGGAGTACAAAGGAAGTGGGGGAAAAAAAAAAAAAAAAAATCATCTCTCTACATAATTTCAATACAGACTTCAAAGGCATCAATGAAAAAAAAAGGTTTTAACATTATTCACCAACACGACTATTATAGACTTTCAAAGCGGGTGAATTCAGGTAAAGACCATCGATGGTGAGTGTAGGGTCAAAGCTGTATCTCTGTATAATATTATTCATTGTGTGTCTTCTTTCTCAGGTCAATGTGGTGAACTTCTCCAGCAGCTGGAATGATGGACTGGCCTTCAATGCCCTCATCCACAGCCACAGGTGAGGGACAGAGCGATGGGGCTGGGGTGCGGTAAGGACAGGGAAGAGCCTCGGAATATATCCAGTCTTAGATTTATGCCTTTTAAAGTTATTTTATAGTATTTCAATCAGTGTAATAAATTGAATGACCTGGGGTTCCGCAAGGGTCAGTACTTGCCCCCCCTGGATTTGTTTTTATTATAAATATTTAATGTTACATCACCTGTCACGTTGTTTACTTAAAACACAGCTGCTTCGCTCAATCTAGGACTAAAAAAAGTTTCATATACAGGACCAGTTTTTATAGTCATAAGGAGCGCGTTAAGGAAATGAGGTCAGGACCAAAACCTGGATGAAACGATTCATATGAGTGACACTTAACCCTCCCCATTTATTTATGAAATGTACGTAACAAGAAATAAAATAAAGACAGATTTGGCAAAGAACAAAATATATATCCAAGTCTTTTTTTAAACAGTTTAGGCTACAAATGCAATTATTAAGGTCGGACCATGTTAATAATAGTGTTTATTCTTAGTTTTGTAGATGTCATAGCAACATATCAGCTTATAAGTTAGATTTAATCATTTTGTTGCCAGGTTGTTCTAAAATGCATTCATACGATGTTTTATTATTAACATCAGGCCATGATATTAAGTGTTTTGTTGGATTTTCATGTGGCCGTAGTAATATAATATTGAATTCTCATGACTTTTTGCTCATCTCAACCTCATCAGTATGTTCTGTTGAAAACGCACTTGACTTCATATATAGATCTCGACATCAGTATTGTAGAGGTAGCTGTGAAATAAATAAATAAATAAAAAAATTCGCAGGCCGACTCAGAGACACATGGGTGCTGAGTGAACACGTCCAAATATAACTCCGCCTGCCTCAGCTCCACTCACTTAATTACAGTGTTAAAGAGTGAGGAAAGAATCTATAGGAGCGGTAATAAGACCACATAAAGCACTTTTACTGCCACGAGGCGGTCAGCAACTTGGACTACGGACAATAGTGCTGCTCTGTGAGAGGATTCAACACTTTTTTAAACACAACTAAAGTAGCAAGGCCCAAAGAAAATGAAAATTGGGGAAATAGTTTGGAAGCAAATTGAAAAACAAATAGAAAGCCTGGAATATTAGTGTTTATTATAGTGGCTTATTATTATGCATTATATTGGATGGAACAGAGCCACTTTGAGAAAATTACTATTTCTTAAGGTTGTGAGTTCAGCTCGATTTTGGGTTGTGGTTGTAGTAGTAGTGTTATAGGGCAGAATAATTAGTGATATTGGCTATATATACTATAAGTAACAGTGTTGCTTTTTACTAGGGGACTAGGGAGTCGATACTGGTATTGAATATTGGTGCCAATAATGAAAAATTTGCTGGATCAGATATCGGCTTCTACATATCAGTTTGGTCGATATCCTGGTTGAGGATATACATCGATTGTAATAAAATTATTTACAGGTCGTAGTCGGCTCAGAAAATCTTGTAATGTTTGAACTTTTATTTATACAAAGTTGTTCTGTTGTTACTTGAGAGGTAAATAACACCTACTGAACACATTTAGATCAGTTTTGTCTTATTTGATTTCTGTTTAAAGGGAAAAAAAAAGGCTGTTTTCTGCACTGGTATCGGTTGATATCGGGTGTAGGCAGACACTTAAAGCTACAGTATCAAAATCAGTATCGGAACTGAAAAAGATGGATCATGCATTCCTACTTTTTACACATAGCTCCGATACAAGTAATAGTAGTAGGTAACAACAAAAGAT
>KN478294.1:11094-21094 GCA_000787095.1 Periophthalmodon schlosseri | reverse complement strand
ATCTCTGCTTCCCTCACGGCTCCTCTCAACTCACAGCTCCTCTCTGCTTCCCTCACGGCTCCTCTCTCCTCACAGCTCCTCTCTGCTCTCTGATCCTCTAATCCGTATGAAAAGCGTATACTGCGTATGCCGGCTCCAGACTTGCACAGTGTGTCACGTTCACGTTATTTTTTATAAAGACCAACTTTGATGTGACGAGCTGCACATTTCTGTCCTTGTTTTGTCCATACGGAGGCTTTATACATGAGGCTCCGGCTCTGTAGACAGGTGACCCCCCTCACAATAATAATGCATGATTTTCCAAGGCATTTTGAGCGATAAAAACACCAGTAATCTAAAACATGGAAGATGGATAACTTTAATTCCATTCCTTAATATATATAAACATAAAGCTTTTGTCACTTGTAGACTTACTCACAGTGGGAAGAGTAACCAAAACTTTTACTCAAGTAATGGTACTGTTACTTTAATAAAAATATTACTCAAGTAGGAGTAAAAATGCTGGAGCTACTTTTCTAATCTTTCTCTACAGATAATTTTGACAGTATAGAAGCTAGTAAGAAGCAGTAAGTAGCTGTTTGAAATAGTTGTGAGCCAAATAATTGTAATTATGATTTTTTGCCTTCTTTTTTTTTTACACAGAAACAAGAGGGTGTCCTGCACACAGCGGTAGTGACCAAAGAGCTGACCAGCACCACAGAGTAAGTCACATTCTCATTCATAAAAAAACTCTTCATTGTCACTGTGTAATCGGGGCTGTTTTTGGCATTTGCAGGATGATGCTGGGAAGATTTGGTGAGTATCGTCTGAACATCTGGTCCAAGTCGTAACATTATGCTAATGGTTTCTTGATGATTTTTCTGCTCCTCTCCTAATTTCCTTTGGGTTATTTTTGTCCAGAGAGAGACGCATTTGACACTCTGCTGGATCACGCACCTGACAAGCTCAACGTGGTGAAAACGGTAAATATTTTTCTAAAATGTCATGCTTTTATGAGGGAGGGCATCTGGCTTAAAGTTTCATACAAAATTATGACATAAAATGACATCACAATTACATTAAAGTTTTGCTAAATTATTATCCTAAATCAATTTTTACTTCTAACTTCTAACATTTTTGTAATGGTGTTTCTTCGTCATATCTTTGAGCTGTATTTTGCCTGTTGAATAATCCTACATGTGAGGCTTGAGAGCTCACAAAATTTCTGTTTTCACCCTACCCCCTATACCTGCCCTATTCTCTTTACTTAGCTGTGGTTATTTGAAAAATAGACTCCAAATTATATAATGTAGTGTTCAAAAATGTCACACATGGTAAAATCAGTTCTGTTCCCATTTGACAGTCTAAACAATATTATTATGAAGGCGTTCCTTTGTTAATGTCTCATATCTAGCTTGATTTATTATAAAAGTAACAAGATGATAAATTATTTTTCTGTATGCAGTTTGAAAAATATCTACTGTTGTATCCACCTTATTTATCATTCTGGTTGTATTGTTTTGCACAGGGCTGCCGACCTCGACAGCAAATAAGTTATATTTAGTCTACAACGCCATTTTCAAGCCACCCAGAAAAAGGGTGATTTGTAACATTGAACATTTTATACAAATCAAATTAATTTATATAATATTTTAGCGGCAATTCTTTTCTCTATTTGTTCATTGAAACAAATGGGATTTGCTCTTAAGTGAAAACGCTAACACAAACAGAAGTGTGGTTTAGTAACATTCAGAAGTAAAAGTGGGTGGGGCTGAATAAGGTGGCTTTATAAAGCAGGCATATTTATGAATACTACAATCCTTATTTTTATTCTAAACAAGTACAATATTATAATGTGATCTGCTAGTTTAAAACTCTCTGTCTGATTATTTCCCAAATCATTACACATTGAGAAGACATATTATCAGTTATACTCTTCTCTGTATAACATGTTGCCACAAACTGTGCTAAATATAGTTATTCTTGTCTTGGCAGTCTCTCATTACCTTCGTGAACAAACATTTGAACAAGCTGAACCTGGAGGTGACTGAGTTGGAGACACAGGTTTGTGGACTAAAATGTGATTTATGGATTCATTATTCATGCTGTTATCGTAAGTGCTTCATGTTTCATTCATGGGGGTCACCCTTGGGTCCCGGCTTCATTTAAGGCGTAACTCTGGCTTTGAATAATTAAATAGATACAATCTGATCTGATATGATGAACACACGTGGTAATATGGAGGCTCATTTTGTCATTATCTTAAATGTGATTGTTCAGTTTGCAGATGGAGTCTACTTGATATTACTGATGGGGCTGCTTGAAGACTATTTTGTCCCTTTGTACAACTTCTTTTTGACACCAGAGAATTTTGAACAGAAGGTAAACTATACAAACATGCACGCATTATAACAAAAAGCATGTATTTTTTATTGGGTGCCTGGCATAAAACTTACCAAATACTACACTTTTTACTGTTTTTTCAGTGCTTAAGTTTACATTTCAGTTTATATTAATGTATTCTTGATTATGACAGTTAAAGGTGGATTATATAACATTTCTGTTCTCTAAATATGTTAATGCTTTGACAGAATGTTCCACAATAAGGCACACATGCCTAAGGACATAAACATCCACTTACGAAGACAGCTTCAAAATCATCATAGATTAATATTTTTTCATACTTTTTTCGACTCATTCCAAAGACCTACCCCTGCTCTAATCAAAAATATCAAATTTATAAAAATCATCAGGATTTTAAGCCCTTAATTGCCAACTTGAATTTCACGTGTAGTGTAAAAATGTCCTCTAAAATTGAAATATCTTTCAGAAAACTGAACCCAGGTTATAGTGGGGCACATTTTTATATGTGTCCTAGGAAGCTTCAACTTTCTCTAAAATTTGAAGTTCATTTTTAGTTTTTGTGTATCATCAGTTTAAAATCAGTTCTGATTAATTTTTCATAACAGTGGAAATGTAATCAAATATTTAGGTATGTTTGATTTTATTTTTAAAAAAATAAGTGAATTCAACCTCAAAAATATCCCAAAAAAATTCTTCAATTCATTCTTACTGTGAGTTAGTTAAGTTGTCTCTCCACAGATACGACCCGTAACTTGTCCTGGTGGTACAAACTGGTTGTATCCATGGAGATAGATCATTTTAATGCCATAATGTGCAACAGGCAAACCAATTCCAATTCACTGCAAAGTATCAATGATTTTACAGCTAAACAGTTCGCTTATGCATGTCTTTACCTTATGTCACATAGGTTCACAATGTTGCCTTTGCTTTTGAACTTATGCAAGATGGAGGCCTGAAGAAACCCAAAGCCAGACCAGAAGGTACCACTCAATACAACATAGATTTAAATATATATTTCATAACGTCAAATACAGGTTGTGAAACTATAAGTGAAAAACTGTACCATTTAAAATCAGTTATTCGCGATATTTTTGACCACCAGATGGCAATATACCCTTGTTTTATAATAGTGGGTGGAGGATTTTGTCATGGAGCTAAGCTAGTTCCACTCTTTAAAAAAAATCCTTCTCTTTATTCAAAATATTAGTACTTTTTATATGCAAACATTTACTCTATTGTTAATGTATGTTTGTTATTGAACTATCCTTGTTATATACGTCCCTTATTATCTTGGTGAACATCCATGCATTTTCCATATAACCTAGTTTTCCCAGCTAAACATTCACAACTACCATGTGTTTTTCTCCATAATTGGGACCATTAAAGCCATTATATCTTCATGCTGGCGAGGCAGTCCTTCCCCAATCTACTGTACAACATCTGTGCCCTCATTTGCATATAGTTTGCTTAGCTTCGTTTGCTCATATCTCGGGGGTTCATTAAAAATCAAAGAAACTGTGCCCAAATCTGTTAATGATATCAATTGTGTCACGGAGGCTCCCAGATAAAAGAGTGGGGGGTGTTGCATGATGGGTAAAAAATAAAATGACGCAATGTTGTGGCCGTGACAATAACTCAAGGGAGACCTGGATTTCATCAGGAGCCTTATAAGTGAATATGTAGGGCACGCGGTGGAATACCTGACTGAATACTGTGAATACATCATGCCATAATGGTGTGTATTCTAGCTGTTTTAAACATATAGTCTGTCCAGATCAAGTTTAGTTTAGTTTAGTTTAGTGGGCTGGAAGAAATAGTAATTAGTAAAAGCGGCTACATAAATAGGCCTCATAGAAAAATTGTAGTTCACTGACAACAATCACGCTCTCATTCATTCACAGTGGGAAATTTTAGAATTGATCGATTTGGTATAGAGAGGGAAAAACTAGCATGATCCAAAAGTTTTTGACTTTGTACTTATTATTACTGTTTCATATTTTACTACACCAATGCAATATTATGTAGTCAGAAAGTCATCTTTAAAGGAACTGTATGTAGCTCTTACTGTTTTACAATCACAACTGAATCTGGGATGCTAGTGCCTAATCCTGCACATACACTCTACACTACATTCTGATTGGCTAATTGTTTTGAGAACCAAAACACCAAATTATAACAAATAAATGGGTCATCATGTCCAATTAAGTATAAATCAGCGTTACAATTGTTGTCAGTAAAAGCTCTATTTGATCTGAACATGTTTACCTCATATCTGGGGACACAGGTAGGTCAAGTTTATGACATTTAAAATCAAAATCTTATACAGTTATACACTGCCCACTATCAAAAGGTGTGTAGCCCTCCTCAGTCCCAAAGCTGGCGGGGAAACCTGCTGCTTTCTTTCATTATGGAAGGATATCTGGCATTGGCACCTTTAATGAACACTGATTAATGATAATGACACTGATTATATGTAATTATTGCTTTTATGAAGAGCCAAAAAGAATTGAAAAACAGTAACAACTTTATTTATTCACTTTTGCAGATGTGGTCAACCTTAATCTCAAGTCCACGCTGAGAGTACTGTACAACCTCTTCACCAACTACAAAAACACAGAATGACTCTTCACATAAGACCACTGCTTTGTGCCTATGTAACGGCTTGTAGAGTCTGGACACTGGGACAGCTGGGAGGACCTCTACTCATTACTATGTATGATTCAAAATGACCCATGGGAAGAAACTCAGGATGTGGGTATTTCATCTCCTCCAAATGTCACTATTTATTTATTCTTTGTTGAATGTTAACCGCGGCCGAGCAAACCCTGCAACCTTTCAGAGAGAATTTGAATACACAACTGTCCCGGGAAATAGCGGGAGGGCAGAATACAAAACCAAAGGGTAATAGACTGTCGCTGTTGAACCAAATGTGTTATTTTTGGGGGTGAATTTGCTTTTCAAAGGATAACGTGGCTGATACTACTCATATTTGTGCAGACCAAAAACTGAACTTAAATTATTATCTTGAATGTTTGGGAAATGATGTATGCGGTTATATTTTAATATAATAACCTAAATAATTGTGTAAAAACAAGACATTTCTAGAAATTAATAATATGTAAAAACAGAAAGGAATAGAACAAATCAAATTTACAGTGGAGTAATTAGAAAAGTCTATCGAGCCATGTTGGGCGGAAAAGTTACACAGTACACCTTTAAAGTTTTCTGACAAAAGGTACATAAACCTGCTTGTCTCCATGGAGATATTGTAGCTTTGCTTGGAATTTTCCACAGTATTGAATTAACATATCTTTTGCTCAGAAATGCTCTGTATGAAAATATGCATTCTTACTATGAGACTGATTGGCTTGCCTCTCCACAGATGTAACTTGACCTGGTGATGCCTTATCTCCATGAAAATAAGTTTAATGCCATATTGTGTAATATAGGTAACAAAGGTACTGTGTAACATTGTGTAACAAAGGTAACATAGGCAAAGGAATAACATCTCCATGGAGACAGTCAGGTGTGTAACTCCACAAGCAGGTGCTTAACTCCACCAGAAAAGTTACGCAGTGCACCTGTAAAGAACACTATTTGGTAAAGCCAAAGTATGTCACTTTTTAGCCAAAAACAGACTGAAATAAAACCATGTTTTGTTTTTTGTTTTCATTTTGACTGTGTTATCAAATGATGTTATCCATGTGATTAAATAAGCCAAATCATTTTCAATATTTTTGTATTCATATTTTTCCTCTTAATTTAATGCAGTGTTCAGGAGGTCCATGTGTCTGACATCTTTGCGGTATCCAGGCAACTAATGGAGACTGATATGGCTCTATTCAAACAAGCCCCATACGACACAAACAAACTGCGTACACTTACTCACTATTGTTAAGTGCACAACAGCCAGTGCGAAGTGGGAACAGTGAGGCCCTAAACCATGCACTGCAAAATAGGCCATTCCTCATCAGTGCCATCTGAAGTAACCAGTTAGATAATGCTTTTCTGTAATCAGGTCAAAATGATGTGAAGAAATTGTGATTAATAATTTGACTTAATGTGTAATAATGAGTAGAATTAATTACATAAATTTATTTTGCAGTCAGTTTTACACTTTTATGTAAAGTTAGTGCTTCTCTCTGTTATTATGTTGATATTGCCTCCATGTTTTGCCATTCTACTTTGGGTTTTACAACCAATATTTTTGATCACATTATTTATATTTACTGTGCCTTTTTTGTAATATACTTTAAGTGCTTATGTCAGGTTAGGCTACTGGTTTCACTAAAACAGTCATAATAGTAACATATTAAATATTAAACATATGAAAACATATTATGCTAAATCGACTTTTTGTCACTTTCTACTATGTTATAACGTTGTTCCCTCATCAAAATGCATGTTTAGTGATCTCTTCCGGGTCCAATTCGAACCCTCCTTAAGGTTAGCTGTAAGATTCTGTCCAACAAGCCTACGTCACCCATGCTCCCGTGACAGTTCTCCACAGATATACAAAAGCATGATACAAAACAATACACTACAGCTCCACAAACCTGATGCGATGTGCAGTAGTTTCACTGGTGAAATGCACGCTGATTGTGTTGTGATAGCGCTCTGAAGGGGGAGTGACTTTGCGCTGGGTATAAAGAGAGGGGGACACAGTGTCAAAAAAGGAAATGGAAACTTATTAAACGTGTTAATATGCTGTTTTAGACAAATATAGATTTATCAAAACATTAACAAGTAACATTGTGATCGCAATATGTTATGTGCTAGCAATTAATACCTCATATAACTGTAATACCCCCTCTTTAATATTTAAGATTTCACTAAAAGTCTTACCTATATAAGTTTATAATTTTAATTCCTGGTAAGACCCGTGACAGAGGTGATTCCATAGCTGTTACCTAGCAACCATACTGTAAACAAGGGCTAAAGCTTGGCTAATGATTTACTATTACTTCACAAATATATGACAACATCTTTATTTTCTTCAATTAATATTCAAATTGTTGGAAAAATTAGTTCTTTGCACTTCCATTTTGGTTGAAATTTTGTGTGTCGATGACATAGATGGAATCATTAGAACTCAGCACTAACGCCCTGTAATTTTTTACTTTTTTTCAAACTTTTCTTCACAAACTGCCACTTGACTGATGTACAACTATGATACATATTTACCATCCCACCACACATCCCACCAAACCAATTAATAATTAAAAATTAATAAAAATTGATAAAGGGTCCTCACAGCCCTTGCAACCACGGAAGGGCATGCTACAGTGGGAGAGCTGCATATGAACCTTAGCTTGAAATGTAATCCAATATTTCTAGTGTCATGTTAGAGATAAATGTTTACGGCCCATTGTAACTTTGCAGGGGGTGCTGGAGAGTCATCTGTAAAGATAGAATTTTTTTTTTTTTTTTAAGTACTTGGAAACAATGTGCGTATTTATATAAAGGCACATTAAATTTGTGAATCATGAGTTTAATCTGACTTTTTACAGATAAATAATAAAAAATACCAAATCTTCAGCTCACTCACTTCTTCTTTCTGATGTTGTCCCATAGAAATCCTCATCATCTAAATAACGTGATTAGACAAATACACATTTGGGTCGACTGAGACTCCATTGACCAATTAATCGACTAAGCCTAAAGGACCACAGCTCCTACATATGTGTCTATGGAGGAATGTTCAGCAGTTAGGAAAAACAATCACTGTTTTTCAATCTAGATAAGTCGAGGCCAATAAGATCTGCCCATATTTTGAGGCTGGTATATATATATATAAACTCATTATGATACTGCTTTACATAATACAAGGATGATCATAAACACTGTTGCCATAGCAAATAACAATTTAAAAATAAAAAAAAATTAACTGATGGACCTCAGTTGACCAAAATGTGTCTTAGTCTAATGATGTTATTTAGATGATCTAGATAGCTAGTGATAGCAAGAGGATTTCTATGGTACGACAGCAGAAAGGAGAAGAGGATCCTGATCCTGCATTCACACAGTATCCTGTGTGTCTATGGAGGAATGTTCAGCAGTTACCATGGTGACACAATGCACCCATTAGCAAACACTGTTTTATAAGTTTTGAGAACTCAAATCTAAAGCTATTGCAGCAAATGTTCATTTCTGTCCTATCGATTAGTATCTGATTTTCAATATTTTGGACAACCCAAGTCTGAACAATGAGATCCAAACATAACGTATTTTGACACTGGCCTCATAAACCATGTGTGAAATGTGTGTGTGTGTGTGTGTCCCATTTACAGGACAGAAATGAACCTTTACTGAATAGATCTAGAATGATCTTGCCACATGATAATATAAAAGAAAGTACTACGATTTAATATTTAAAATCACATTCTATTGTCTAAAGAGTGACAACATTAGTTAAAACTATTTTATGTAATCATTTATTTTCTTGTATAAACAGGGATGATGCACAGTAAAGAGGCAAAATCTACTTTTATGAGTCCGTTAAAACGATGTTCCCTCAAAATGAGCTTACACACAGATAGACTTTGATTCCTGTTTGAGTAATCCTGTAAATCCAGGAAATATCAGTTTTCACCAACCTCTTATTCCTGCACACAGCTCTGAACGTAGTTATGACCCTAAGTGATCCTGCATTCACACAGGATCCTAGTCCTGCATTTAAACTCAAATTTAAAGCTATTCAGGAAATGTTCATTTCTGTACTATTGATTAATATGTGATTTTCAATATTTTTTACAACCCAAGTCTGAACAATGAGATCCACACATGACATATTTTAACACTGGCCTCATAAACCATGTGTGAAATGTGTGTGTGCATGTCCCATTTACAGGACAGAAATGAACCTTTCCTGAATAGCTTTAGAATGATCTTGAGCTGTATCAGAACAAGTATAACACCACATAGACTTGTATATGCCCATAGACCACTATGGAACCTACCTGGACGACTGAGGGACTTCACAAATACCATATTTTTCCCGACTATATGTCGCTCCGGAGTATAAGTCGCACCAGCAAAAAATGCATAATAATGAAGAAAAAAACATATATAAGTCACACTGGACCATAAGTCGCATTTTGGGGAAATTTATTTTACAAAATCCGAGACCAAGAACAGACATTTTATCTTTAAAGGCAAGTTATAATAATAACAATAAAATAAAGAACAACAGGCTGAATACAGCACGCTAATGTAACACATTTATATTTATTCAGCTACATGAAGCATAGACAACAAACTGAATAAGTGTCTGGTATGTTAATGTAAGATATTAACAGTTAATCAGATAACTAAAGCATAAATAACAAGCTAACAAGTTTACTCTTGATCTCACTCCAAATCACTAAATCCATTGAATTCTTCATCCTCGGTGTCGCTTCTGAACAACTCCGCCAGCTCCGGAGGTCGATGAAGCACCGCACTGCTTAGTAGATGCTGGTACACAAGCCTAAGGTGCCCTCGGGCGGTTGTCAGTGTGACAATAACAAAGATGTGAAATTATATATTTTAAGAATTTCACATATAAGTTACATCTGAGTATAAGTTGCACCTTTGGCCAAACTATGAAAAAAAGTGCGACTTATAGTCCGGGAAATACGGTATAAGGCCACATGGTAATATAAAAGAAAGTACTTTG
>KN478294.1:0-10476 GCA_000787095.1 Periophthalmodon schlosseri | reverse complement strand
TAAATAAATAAATAAATAAATAAATAAATAAAAATAATAATAATAATAATAAATAAATACATAAATAAATAAATACATATGTTCATAAGTAATCCTGTATTGGGTGTAAAACTGTATTCATGTAATTTGTTAAGTGTTTTTGGAGAATATTATTTTGGAGAATATTAACAATAATTTTCCAAAGTTTTACCCATCCCATTTTCAAAAATTTTCAAATTAAGTAAGATTTAAATTTTCACCAAAAGGCAAAATGTTGCTATATGATTTTCTGTTTCTTTAAGAAAAGTAACTAAGCACCTTTTAATATGTTCTAATAAGTGGTCCAGAATTGGATTTGAAATTGTATAAATGTAAAATTCTCCAAAGTTTTCCAAAATTTCAATCATAATTTTAAAAAAAAGGTTAAATTTTCACCAAAATGAAAAATGTCTTAAAATTTAACTAAGCACTTTTAATTTGTTCTAATAAGCAATCGTAACCTGTAATAATTCGCTTGAAAATGTATTCTTAAAATTCTCCTATGTGTTCCAAAATTCAAAAAACAGTTCCTGAATGAGTTTAAAATTTTATTCAAGTAATTTCTAAATTGGTTAGAGAATTGAAAAAAATGTATCAAAGTGTTCCAGAATTTAAATTTTTAATAATCATTCAACCAAAATATTTAAAACAATTCATAAGGGAGGAGAGACAATTCAATAGATTTTAAAATAGATAATCATTAAATAAATTGACGCACCGTTGTGAATGTAAAATACCAACATTTCTCAAATCCTGAAAATTCCACCACGTCGCTTACAACCAATGTTTAGACCTGGTTCAGTCCAAGGTTAGATCTGGCATCTTCTTTGACACTCACTTGCACTGGTTTAGTCCTGGTTTAGACCTGATTTAGTCCCTGGTTTAGTCCAGCTTTGTCCCTGGTTTTTAGACCTGATTTAGTCCCTGGTTTAGTCCAGCTTTAGTCCCTGGTTTAGTCCTGGTTTAGTCCTGATTTAGTCCGGGTTTAGTCCCTGATTTAGTCCTGGTCTAGTCCCTGGTTTAGTCCTGGTTTAGTCCTGGTTTAGTCCCTGGTTTCGACCTGTTTTTGATTCACACTTCTCTCTCCTCCAAACCAAATAATTTTCACCTTTTTAATCAATCACAGCATTGGATCTTGGTGCTGATTTCGTTTCTCCTCATTTTTAAAACACACATGGGATTTTTAGGCAGCTCAGAGGCATCATGTTTGGTCCGTCAACATCTCGCCTCCTCTCCTCGTCTTGCTCCTCCTCTTCTTCCTCCTCTCCTCCATTTCAGCATCTATCTGTCATTGCTCCTTTGTTTTAGCTGTTAGATGGTGTTAGTTGGAGGATCTGGACAAAATCGCTGCCTGTCCATATTAAACTGTACTTTGTGAAGACATTTCCTCCTCTTTTTTATAAAACACCAGTTGTGGCGCCGCTCATGGTTTTAAGTTTTTCAGAGTTTGTTGGTCTCATTTCTAGGCTCCGTTCGTGAAGTCCTTTTATATTCAAGCATCTGAGAGACAGTTTTCAAGGTCCTGTCCACAGAAATTATACATGCGCCGCATTGTCTTCAGCTGGAATCAGAAAACAAAGAAGAGATTAGTGCAAACAAATGAGTTATCTTGTAACAGGAGAAAGAGGAGGGTGACATAGGCCCTTTAAACGTTTGTAAACAAATTCATTCTAAGTTAAAATATCACAAAATATGAAAAACTAACCCAAAACTTGCACAATGTATCAAATCCTCCAGCTAAGGTAGTTCTAACCAAGACTAGCCAAAGATCTGGAGATGAGTCCCACTCTCCTGACAGAAATCCTCCAGCTAAGGTAGTTCTAACCAAGACTAGCCAAAGATCTGGAGATGAGTCCCACTGCTCCTGACAGGTTTAACCCACATACACTGAAAGATGGGTCAAATGCAGATTTAACCCAGAGACACTGAAGGATGGGTCAAATGTAGGTTTAACCCAGAAACACTGAAGGATGGGTCAAATGCAGGTTTAACCCAGAAACACTGAAGGATGGGTCAAATGCAGGTTTAACCCAGAAACACTGAAGGATGGGTCAAATGCAGGTTTAACCCAGAAACACTGAAGGATGGGTCAAATGCAGGTTTAACCCAGAGACACTGATGGGTGGGTCAAATGCAGGTTTAACCCAGAGGTACTGAAGGACGGGTCAAATGTAGGTTTAACCAAGAGACATTTGTGCTCGGGCCCTAATTAGAAAAACATGAAAACCTGTCACATGCACTTTTTTAAGCAAAATGTCAACTTGTCATCAGCTTCTCTCTTGCTTCTCTCGCTGTGAACTAAAAGCTTTATAACAGCTATGCTACTTTCTTAAAAGCATCTTATCTAGTCTCACGAGGTTGAATTGGGAGTGGCATTGTATTGACAGTCACTCAGGCCCTTGCCCCAAAGGAAGACTATAGGGCTAGACTTGGACCGCTCTGTGTTTCTGAAGTGGTCTGGGCCTGTCAGTGCATCCTGGAGACCTGCTAACATGAGCTGTGCACCATGGACTCACTGTCTGAATTATTAAAGGGGATGGAGACTGAGTTCACCCCGTACGGCCTGTGTGTGTGTTTTATATACCCAACAATAAATGCCTGGAAATCAAACAGAGTGGGAATGTCATTTATGTTTTGAGAATATTGACACTTGACACTAGAAAAACATAAAGTGATATGCACATCTTATGGTTATAATGTCATCCTGACCAGTGGTAACTGTGGTACATGGACTATGTGGTCTTGTAGCTTCTTTGTTGTAGAACCCTCATTTAGAAATGTAGCCTATAGTTTAATAGTAATAGTAATAGTAATAAATAGTAGTAAATGTGAATTTAGTGTGTTTAGTCCCGCTTTAACAGGAGGACTGGTCAGGTAGATCCTGTGTGTCAGGGCAATTTGAGGGGAGTAACAACCATCAGGACAAACGTGTCGCTCCTCTGTGTCCTGCAGCATCACATCAGAGCCAGGTGAACACAGGGACACAACAGAAAAGCCCGCTCTCTCCTCACTGTTACACCGCTCTCTTGTTTTGGTTGGTGATGAGACGGGACATTCCCTTGAAGTGTTCCCTCTGATCTTCTGGCGCATTTAGTGTAAAAAGTCTGGAGTATCTCAAAGCTCCATAGTTAGCTCCTTATGTCTCCATGGATACAGGAAAAACAAACAGCTCATTTCACATAATCCAACAGTCACTTCTGTCATTTTGAACTACACAAGCTACACTTCTGAGTTGGTTAAAATCCCATTACATCATGTAAAAAATGAGTATAATTTAAAACTTTTCAACAGCTTCTCAGTGTGCCAGCCAGGTATCCATGGGTTTAAGAATGATGTAAATCTAGAGCCATAGGAGTTGCCATAGAGATGAATGATTTAAAACAATACATCATTTCTTTTGAATGGGGAAAAAGTCATCAAAATGTTGCATATAACAGGAAGCTTAAACCAGACTGTATATATAAATGGACATAGGTAACCTGTTAGCCGCCGCGTTCCAAATAGGGGGTGATCATGGGCGGCGCTTCCAGCTCAATCGACTCTAGGTCCAATTCACTTTACATTAGAATATTGTCGCCCCTCTCTCCATAAATGCTGCTATCAGGCTCATCATTTTAGTCTTAAAATGTTCGTATTAACCCACTCTACATAATCCTGTGGTTTTTATTTAGCTATTGTGTCCGTAACTCAAGATATGAACATTAATAAAAGACCAATCTGCAGCCTTCTTTCCCAGAGGTCGCTCCCGCTAGCGTCAGCAACAGGTTTGATTGACAGCACTGCTAAGCGCCCGCCTCCTGCTAAACCAGCAGGGCGGTCGGGAAGGGGCGTTACCTTCCACAATTTCACTCCAGATTGGCTCTTTGGTTGCTATGATACTCATGATTGGAATATGCTCCAAATATACTCCATGAACCAGGCTCCAAATATAGAGTCTGGCTCCAAATTCACCCCTGTAGCCGCTAGCCCCGCTGAGCTTCATTTGACTGGAGCCAAACATCACACTTTAATTTGCATAAAAGTTTATTTGCTTGTTTCAGGTATATTTTGATTTAAGTGCATAACAGTTAAAGCGCACTTTGTAAGGTGGAAACAATTTAGCCGCATTAACTCACGTAGCAAATATAAAGAAACGCTTGACCGTCAAACTACAAACCTGCACTGGACCGGAGTGGACACAGGTGATGGACAAAGCCAAAATAATCCCTCTTGCTGGTTGTTGTTGGCCCAAAATCCTCCAGAGGAGCACAGCCAGACAACCTTGTTGCACCGCACAATTTTTGAGGTTTGAGCTAAAAACAAACGATGTTGGCCAACTAATGACTTGCCCAGAGACACAGACGTGCTGTCTGATCTTCATTAGTAGAGTAACTCGGGGAAAGTTTATGGTTGTTCAGCACTGTGGATTAAAGCGGTCGCTCTTTTTATCTTCAGTGCAGTACTTTGGGAAAGACTGAGGCAGCAGGCTTTAGCTTTGTGCATTATTACAGTTTAAAGATCCTGCTAATTTTTGGACACGACACAAATGTGCACAGCAAACGGTTAAATAACAGAGAGAGTGCATCTCTGGCCAAGCCAAACCGAACAGACAGTGCGCGGTGTGCTCTTTGTAGGATTAGCGGTGTCATAACACAGAAGACATCAGCTCCTGAAACCAGGTAACCAACACCCAGTTATGCTCTGGAATGCTTTGATGGAAACGGGGATAAAGTTGCATTTGTTATCCACTTTTCTGATGCAAATTTTTTAGAAATTTACGCATTTTATATGGGTGGAAATGCAGTTACTGGTTTACTGTAGTTTCTTCCTTAGACCATTCATGACAGAATATGCTTTTGAATCAGAAAAAAAGCATCAAATCTCAAGCATCATTCTCTTCAGGCAGGGCAATCCAGCTAGTCCTCAGTGATCCTGTTATATTAGTGTAATCTCCTGTCATCAGCAGTGCCTCTCATATGGTCCATACAGTTACCTGCCAGCTCTGAACCTGCACTGTTGTCCCGTCTGCTCTGTTCCTGAAGGCAGCAGAGGATTACTCATGCTTCTGTCACTGTTTGGATCAGCCCAGACAACAAGCATTTGTCCAGAGCCGCAGAGTGCTCGGGAAATCTGTCTGCACCAAAATAAATGTAATTCAACTCAGTCTGTACATCACTATGGGAGAGAGGACGGGAAATGCAACAACTATAGGCTATAATCTGGAAAAATAAATGACAGCTCTAATTTCTCTAACACAAAAAACAACAACTCCTGCTTCTCTGGATTTTGTCTAGTTCCTAATTTTAGTCTAATTTTGTAATTTTGGTGAAGTTTCTAATTTTACTTCCTGGTTGGACACGGGCCCAGATATGACGTGCGTAGTGATCATTCCATAATTGTTACCTAGCAACCATAATGTTAACAAGGGGCAAAACTTGTCTAAATTACAGAATAGTTATGATTTGACAAATAAGAATAAATAACAACCCCTTTATTTTGTTAAAATGTGTTTAAAATGTCAGAAAAATGTTGTCCCTGTATTTTGGAGGGTAATGACGACAGCTGATGACATAGAGTATTCTGTTTTAGAACTCACGGTTACTTCCTCTATGCCACCTGCTTGTCTCCTGTGTTATTAGCTTTGTCTGAAATGTCCCACAGTATGTCATTAAACTTAGCTATCTCCATGAAGACAAGCTGGCGATACCACAAGGCCAAGTTACAATTCAGATCTGCGGAGAGGCAACTCCACTCACTGTAGGTAAAGGCTAGTTAGACAGCTTTATTGTCATTCTGTTACATAAAACATACCAGCCAAAGCTGTAACATAATCCCAGAAAAGTTACATAGTGCACCTTTAATGCATTTATTTTGTTTAGTCAATAGCCTATGTTGCTAAAGTAGTTTCTCTTGTATTCTTGTCTAAAACTACTCAGTATTTGCTGTAAATTGAAGAATAGTGATGTCTCTTAGATTCATTCTGTCCTTGTCTCTGATGGAGGATGTGTCCAGTGGAGCAGAAACACCATTATCCCTTAAATGTTTATTCAGGAGTGCCCTGTTTGTTTTGGATTATAATTCCCTGCACTAAGATGTGGGGCTGTGTGAACAATGGCAGACATCTTAGAAAATCCTAGACTTTTTGTCAGGAGTCACAAGGATAATGGCTAAAGCTTGTCACATACAAATCCACACTGTACCTGCTAAATGTGCTTATATTTGCTATGTCTTTCATAATAATCCATTAAATGAACTGTATGTAGTCTGTGCTTTTACAGCTTAAAAACTTGTACTACAATCACAACAGCACCTTTGCCTTGCCTGGTTGGAGCAAGGCAAAGATTCTGTTGGCAAAGCTCTCGATTTACCAGCCAATCTACCAATCCTACCCTCACCTATGGTCATGAGCTTTGGATAATGGTGGTCGAAATGAGGTTCCTCCGCAGGGTGGCTGGGCACTCCCTTAGAGATAGGGTGAGGAGCTCAGTCACACGGGAGGAGCTCGTAGTAGAGCCGCTGTTCCTCCACATTGAGAGGAGCCAGCTGAGGTGGCATCTGTTCCGGATGCCTCTCGGACGCCTCCCTATTGTGTTCCAGACATGTCCTACCAGGAGGAGGTCTGGTGAAGGGCAAGGGACTATGTCTCTCTGCTGGCCTGGGAACACCTTGGGATCCCACCGGAGGAGCTGGAGGAAGTGTCTGGTTCTTTTGGGTTGCTATAATCTTTTACATTGTTACAGCAACTAATTACTCTAAAGAACACCTGATGTGTTTTTTTCTGGTATATGATCTGACCTACGTGGATTATTATTTTACATTCTCATTTTGAAACACAATATTGATGTAAAATGAGTTAATAATAAAACATACACTGCACTGCCAAACTATGCTGTCAGCCTTGTATACAGATAGCTGCAGTTCACAGGAGCGAGCAGTAGATTCTTTGTATTTGTGCTAAAATGGCTGTGCTATCACCATTTTCGAAACATCAAAGCAAGTACAGAGTAGTGGGTGTGTATGGACAGGTGAAAATAGGAATTTTAAGTGTAATGGCGTCTTGAATAATTTGGAAAAAAAATAATTACTTAAACATGCATGAATCACTCTAAACACAACTTCACACCCATTACAGCATGGTTAGAAGTTCTTGTCTCTTTCAAAATGCTTAATTACAGGCTTCAAATAACTACCACTAGGTTAATCGCCCCCAAGTGGACGTTTAGCACCACATAACATCTGAATCCTTCACACAGAAACGACTAATTATCTCGCTAAACAACAAACATATCTCTACTGACTGTTTCAGACCTACTGCTGAGCAAATTATGCAAAGTTTTTCAAATGTCAAGGCAACTAAAAAGTGAATTGGATGTCGTCTCCATCACCTCCATGGAAAAGAATAAATTGGCTTCTAAATGTCAACAAACACAAGGCAAGAAACATAGAGGAGGAATTGCAGAGTGACTCGAGCACACTGGTTATTTTAGTTAGTATATAAGACTCAAACTGAGAGGTAGAAGTATTGACATTTTGCACATATTACTACTACTTCCAACTTCTACTGCTGCTACAACAACACACTACTACTACTACTACTACTACTACTACTACTACTACTACTACTACTATTTTCTTATGTATACCCCCTTTATTTAATAGGCTTATCCAGCACTGTCAAAAGCACACCTACTCGTCGCCATGGAAATTTTATTCCTTTGGATAAAATGTTCTACCATATGGCATCAAACATCCTTTCTCTATGGAGAATGTTCCCAAATATGGTTTTAACCTTGTATTTCATTTCCTTTAATGAGACACTTTGTAACCTCTCTGGTGGGGGATCCACCTCCTGCTTGTCTCTATGGAGATGTAATTGATGGAATCAGACAATGTGCCACAAGTTGTACATAGATCTCTGAAAGGAGTACCTGCTTACAGTAGGAATACATGTTTTTCAATTTGTTCATTGCAATAATTAAAAAAAAAAAACATGGTTAATGGCATATTAATATATAAAACATCCCTGGCAATGTATTAACATTTCACTGGAAACTAGCAGATGGTGGCACCCCCGCCAGAAAAGTTACATAGTGCACCTTTAACTTCACGTCATTGTCATAATGTTATAGTTGACTATAGTTGTCTTTTTACTTACGCACTAGCACAAAAATCCAGGGGACATTACGTGAATATAATTTTCTCACACAATAAGACATGCCATTTAATCAGCGAAATCACACTTGCGATGTAATTTTCTTTTTGACTTATTTCTGCTGCTTTTGTGCCTGGTCTATTCTTTGATTCTTTGTATCCCTATTCAACTCCATTCAACTCTGCTCCTCTCTTGTGTTGGTGTGAGTTTGACTTGTCAGTAATGCAACAGCTTCAAAATTTCATTATTTCTTCAAAGATGACAATGGGCCGACAGAAAACAGAGGGGGTCGTGAAAAGTCAGAAAGGAACTTAAAAAAAACACATTATGGAGAGGTTTTATATTGTTCATTGGAAATGAACATCGGGCTCCAGCTATACGGCAAGTCACAGAGATAAAGATGGATGAAAAAAATCAAAGGTTTTGACTTTTGAATGAAGTGCATGCGCAAAGTTCAATCTAATTTGAATTTGGAGGCGTTTTGACAATAACACTCCTTACGTTTACCCACACACGAGGAAAACTGGCCTATTTAAAACGATTTATCAAATTACACGTAAACCTACTATTGTATGTTGAGGTGTCGGTGTTGAGTTCGAATCTCAAAGATCCCAATAACACATCTGGAGAAGCCGATGTGTACTCAGATATGTGCTACATGTAACAGCGCAGTGCGATTTACATTGGGCACAGGCTAGGAGAGGCGTTCAACTGCACCGGGTAAGAAACAGCCAGGCAAAATTAGACATGTGTTTGGGTGTTTACTTACTTATTTTAGCAGCGATGGACAACTACCGCCCCTCCACCGCGGATTAGATTGTGTTAAAGTGACGGCAAAACCTACCGTAGCTTCAGTGTGCTTATTTGTGTGAGTAACACAGTCGTGAGTAACACAGTTCATAGCATGTCTGAGAATCAAATGCTCAACGTGAGACTTTTGTATGTCATCCAAAAGTGTGGTTTAAAGGTCCTATATTACGCAAAATTGACTCGTGTGAGGTTTGAGCCATGTTACAATGTTGTTACCTCATCAAAAACATACTCCAAGTTGTGTTTTGTGATGTTATGTAGTGATATTTTTCAAGTTAGCAGCTACCTTTTACCTTTAGTTCAGTAGAGATGGGCAATTCCAGGGCTAAAATTATTAAAATTAGTAAGTAGTTTAAGAACACAGTGTATTACCACATGACATCACAAGGTGGAGTGTTTTCTGTTTGAGAGAAGAACTAAATAAACTAAAATAGAAGACTAAATATGCAGGATTTGTGTGTTAAATGTGTGAACATAACAAAACATAACTCCAGGTATGTTTTTGATGAGGAAACAACATTATAACATAGATTAGAAAATAGCGTAATATGGGCCCTTTAATGTATGATTAGCGCTGATGCTAAATTACTAGATGACCCTGAAAGTCTCATGGCCCCCCATTCGCACCTGTTCAGTTCTTTGACCTGCATGTAGACAAGAGTGGTGTGATTTGAATTCAGTTGTCTCGCGCCCCTGGAGTTCTCTGTGCATGTAAACATAGTACCTGATCCTGCATATTCACATTTTATACAAGTCTTTTATAAGCCTTTTTCATCCAGCCCTTATTGCATACCTTATGAGGAGCCATGGAACAACAAGTACTTATTTGTTCTGTTAAAACCCACTTCAGTCAACTTCATTTCGTATTTTTGATGTAGCCAAGTGTTACATAAAAAAAAAAAAAAAAAAAAAGACGGCGACACAAAACAACATCCCTGTGCCTCCTTAGAGTCTTCATTAAAGTGAAGAAAAACTCACTTGACCTTGGTGGTGGTGGTGGTGGTGGTGGTGGTGGCGGTGTAAAGCTGATAAGGCTGAATAAGGATGGAGTTATTCGCTGTTCAGTTGTGTGCAAGTAGAATGTTATGTTGTGCGACGGGCTTATGTAAGACTAATATGGGGACACTGCATTCATTGTAAAGGAGACATATTATGCTGAATTAACTTGGGTTTATTCATCATTAGCTCTTTGTATTTTGAGTGAGCCTAGCCTCGTGAGGGATTAATAAAATATACCATAACCTTATCTATCACCCATCCCCACTCAGCCTGTGGTTCTTGGAAAGATTTTGACTCCATTTTGTAACTTGTTTTTATTAGGAATGTTTTTATGGCTCTAAAAACATAGAAAAACACATGCGCTGTAAGAAGGCTTGCATCTCCACAATCCTGACTCAAACGTGGCCTAGAGGAGGCTTGTTGCCATGGAAATTTTATTACTTTGGATAAAATGTTCCTCCATATGGCATAAAACGTCGCTATGCTCTATGGAGTATGGTTTAACCACTTACAATTCC